>CAJVPV010001642.1:0-15169 GCA_910591835.1 Acaulospora morrowiae | reverse complement strand
TTTTTTTTTTAAAATTAAAATTTAATAGTAATAATAATAATAATAATAATTTTCAAAAGCCTATTCTTTATATTTTCAAATATATATATATTACATTTTATTTTATTGAATTAATAATAAAAATATATAAAGATTTGATTCCTTTTTTTTTATCTCATCAGTACATATGTATAGACATATCTAGTGTGTCGCTGAAGTGGGCAAAGTTTCGCGTAACTGTAGATGAGGTACGCAATTTAAGAACTTTTTTACAGCGTGTGTTCGAATATCCGAGTAAAAGTAATTACTATATTCGTGAGCAAAAAGGGATCACGGTAACGCGATACGTGTCACGTTATGTAATTAGTGTTGTGAGAGAACGTGGGAAATTAGTGTGGGAGAATTTAAAGGCGGAATTTCTGAATAGCGTAGAACAAGCGATCAAATATAAACATGCAAATAATAGGCGCATGTATGTGTAAATACATGCGCAATTCAGTAGCATGTAGACGGATTTTGGGGAATTTGAGTTAGTCAAGAATACACCAGCATTTAACAATAAAGTAAAGTTGTAAATAAATCCTTAACTTGTTTCCTTGTGTGCCTGAAATACTTGCAACTCGTACTACGCGACTAAGAAAAAGAATCGAGGATTGCCTAAAGGAATTGGCATAGGAAGGGTTCTATATTGATCAGTAGAAAAGTTAAAGTGTAAGACCGGCCAAATCGAAGACACGCCTCAAGAGTGAAAGAAGAAACCTACCTTATTGTTAACCGAAAGCAACAACAAGCAACGTAGGTTAGCGACCGACTCGCCGATTAGCCCATGTCATTATCTTTTATTAACTCTTTAGTTTTATATCTTTTATACATTTTTTTAATATAAAGTTGGAATGACTTTACAACTATAAGTATGACTAAACCTGTTAATAATATTTTATCTCCTGTTAGTTAATTGCATATCACAAGCCTACTGTTACAATTCCACTCATTACAATTCCTTCTTTGCTTACATACTTTTCTATCACAATACTTAAAGTACCACCGATCGGAATAAGTCTTCAGTGATACTCTCGCGGCTATTTGTCACGTGATTTGAGTCGCGTCGCGTTTTTATCTGGTAACTCTAGATAATTTTACACAAATCCATGTTATGGGTAAAGTAGGGCTCAAATGCGAAACGCAAATTCGCGTTACATGTCTAATGCGCCGATGAACAATTAAAATATTCAGAATAGCGTAGGTAATTAGATAAACGAGAAAACATGAAAGTGATAAGCGCATGTATAAATATGAATTTAGTATCACCATAAAAAGATTGTATTCTAATAATCATTAATAAAGCGTAATAGATTTTAATAATTTAATAGTAAATCCCATCAAGTTATTTGAGTGTTCCCTAATATTATGAAGCTGTTGATATTTCTCTGGTTATTTTTTAAAAAATTACATTAAAAAAAACCATAATATAACACTATCATATCGATGAGTGTGTCATTAGAATATGCCTATAATAATATGCTATTTTATTGTTAGAATAGAACCACCGGAAAAAAAATTCGATAATAAAAAAAAAATAAATATCAAATAATTGTTCTTTTTTCTACCATACGGTACATGGGTTTCCGCGGAAAATTTAGGGTGTAACCTTGTATCGACTACTGTAGTAATGATGTCTTCTGCTGACCGTTTTTATCTTTCAAAACCTTTTTTAATAGTTTGTTTGGAGAGTTTAACAGGTAGCACATCGATATAAAGAATTATGAAAGGCTTCCGATATGACTTTCAAATTGTATTGGGTGTAGTGCGTATTGATCTTAGCATCGTAGACAATCCTTAAGGTTTGTCAAGAATATCTTGAACTTCAGAAAAAAAATGATTTTAGCACCAATTCAGTGATCTTTGTTCTGAAATTAAATATAATCGTTATTTTTTTTTTGTTGCTTACCTTGAATAAATTCCGTTGAATTTTTTGGTTCTGGAAGGTCTTTAAAGTTGAGAAGTCGACCAATATATATTGCGGATGGATGTGATTTTGTCGCATTGTAAACAGAACTTGATGTTATATTTTCAGTTTGTTTAATTTGTCTAGCAAACGTTGAATTTGGATGCCTCCTATAATGACGCCACACATCTAAGATTTCATACAATTCATGTGCTTTTAATCGGTTCTGTGGTCTAGCATCCCAACATTTTTGTATCATGTAAATTACTAATTCTGGCAGGTTTTGAATTTTAGGTCGGAGTCCATCACAAATTCTAATTGCCAAATCTTTATCATGTGGCACTTCGTTGAAAGAAGGTGTACCAGATAATACTTCAGACATAATAACTCCAAATGCATAAATGTCTGCTGCCTCAGAATATTTATTTCCGCATAATACTTCAGGTGCTACATATGGAAGTACACCATATATTTTTCGCTCTTTGTCTTCAGTAGTATATTCATCGGTTTTTTTGGACAAGCCTAAATCCGTTATATAAGGTAAATCTTCACTCGATAATAGAATATTTCCTGTATGAAAATTTCGATGAGCCAATCCAGCCATATGTATTTGCTGTATACCTTCTGCAACATGAAATAAAATATTAAGTTTATCCTGCCATGGCTTTTTGTAAACCTTATATAGATTATCTCTAACATTTCCATTGTCCATAAATTGCATAACAATCATAAAATCATTTGTTTCTTCATGTCGAGTAATTCCATAACACCGTGTGATATGAGACCCGTCGTCATAACTGTGACAGGGATTCTTTATCTATATGCAAATAGCAATTAAAAACAAATATCCATTATTAAAAAAATTATATATTAATGATTACCATATTTAAAAATTCGTTAGTTATGTCTCGTAAATAATTAAGGCATTTCAGTACAACTTTTGTTGTTCCCCTCCTCTTCCACTGACTCTCTTTTGCATTCCAATAAAGAATATACCCATCAATCCATTCTGCTAAGTATATTTCGCTAAAACTACCTTCTGCAACAGATATCATATTCTTAAACTGTGAATACGGAATCCACTCAATAATACTATATCCGTCGGTTGCTGTTAACTATATTTCCTTTATAAATGCGTCGATATAATTGTTTCCACTATTCCAAGTATCAAAATTTTGTTGAAAACGAAAAGAATTACAAGGATGACACCAATAAAGGGATTTTGTCGTCTTGTGGCACTGATTGCACTTTATTCCTATAATAATAAAATGGATTTTGTAAATTACAGCAACGAACGAAAATTTCTGGATTCATCTTACCATCTACAATTGTAAAGGATAATAATATAATTAAATCTCATTCCATATGATATTACAAAACAAATAACGAAAATATCCTGTGTTCAATATACCATCTACAATAGTAAGAATACGATTAAATCTTATTTCGTATAATATCACGAAGCAAATAACGAAAATGTCCTGGATTTAACTTACAATCTACGCAGTAGAGAATAAGAATATAATTAAGTCACGTTATATATTTTTCACGAAACGTAACGAAAATTTTCCGAATTAACTTACAATCTACACAATAGAAAATAAGAATACAATTGAATCTCATTTCATAGAATTTTACAAAAAAAAATAACGAAAATATCCCGGATTTCACTTAACCTTCCATAAAATATGACAATCAATCATCAAATAATTTATACGAAATAAATTACAAAAATGTCATATATTTAACTTACGTCCTACAACAGCAAAAAATAAGAATTCATTTCATATAATTTTTCGAAAGAAATAAAAAAAAATTCCAGATTTAACTTGCCATCTACAACAGTAAAGAATAAGATACAATTACAGTAAATCACTTCATATAATTTTTCGAAAGAAATAAAAATTTCCAGATTTAACTTACCATCTACACAATAGAAAATAGAATGCATTCAAACCTAATTTCATAGAATTTTACGAAACAAATGAGAAAACCCCCGAATTTAACTTATCATCTACAACAGTAAAGAATAGGAATACAATTACAGTAAATCACTTCATATGATTACGCAAAACAAATAACGAAAATGTCCTGGATTTAACTTACCATCTACAACAATAATAAATTAGATTGCATTTCATATTATTTTACGAAACAAATAACAAAACCGTTATGGATATAACTTGCAATCTACAACAGTAGAGAATAAGTATACATCGAATCTCACTTTATATTATTTTTTAAAAAAACAAATAATAACAAAGGTTTCATATTTAACTTACAAACTATAACGTTAGAGAATAAGAATACAATCAAATCTCACCTGATACTATTTTACAAAACAAATAAGAATGTTCTGAATGTAACGTACAATCTGCAGCTGTAGAGAATGAGAATACGATCAAATCTCGCTTTATATTATTTTACGAAAAAAATAACAAAAAAGACCCGAATTTACTTACTCCCTATAAATTCGACAATCAATACAATACAATTTCATTTCATATTATTTTCCGAAATAAATAACAAAAATTTCCCGGATCCAACTTACAATCTACAACAGTAAAGAATTGTAATATAATTAAATTCTATTTCTTATGAATTTACGAAACAAATAATGAGTGTCCTGGATTTAACTTACAATCTACAATAGTAAAGAATAAGAACGCGATCAAACCTCATTTAATATAATTATACACAACAAATAACGAATGTTCTTACCATCTACAATAGTAAAGAATTAGAAAAATAATATATTGCATAGATCACGTGCTCTTAAACGATCTGCGGCACAGCATCCCAACAATTTTCTATCAGCTCAGTTACTATTCTAGGCATATTTCTTTCGATTTTAGGTCTAAGACCATCGCAAATTCTAATTGCGAGACTGTTGTTATGTGGTACATTTCTAAAAGGAAGAGTACTTGATAAAATTTCATTCATAATAATGCCAAATGAATAAATGTCTGATAACTCTGTATATTCTCCTCCACATAAAACTTCAGGTGCCACATATGGAAGTACACCGTACACTTTTTTCTTCTCAGTTATGCTGCTAGAATACTGATCGACTGGCATGCACAGACCTAAATCCGCTATATAAGGTAAATTTGCTTCGGATAAAAGAATATTTCCGGTATGAAGATCTCGATGAACGTATTTATCTTTATGGATTTGGTACAATCCTCTTGCAATTTGATATATACACCTTAATTTAGCTTTCCATGACATATCATAAATTTTATGTATATTGTTCCTAATATTACCAGAAAAAATAAGCACCAAGACCATTATAAAATTGCCAGTTTTTTCGCAACGAGTGATTCCATAACATCGAGTAATAGAAGAGAAATTGCCACTAAAATTATGAAAATATCTTATCGAAATTTAGTTTTAAAAAAAAATACTTGTCATCAAATTAAATGCGTCAAAGAAATATGCAGTCTAATTTTGAAATTAGTTGAATGTTGATTACCTCATTTAAGAATTCGTAAGAAATATTTTGTGAATAATAAAGACATTTCAGTGCAACATTCATATTTCCCCTCCTTTCCACTGATTATTCCTAACACTCCAATAAAGAATATTTCCTTCGGTCCATTCGGCCGAGTATACATCTGCAAAGCCGCCTTTATCAATAAATGTCACATCCTTAAATTTCGAATATGGAATCCACTCGAGTGCTTTGTAGTTATCAGTAGCACTCAATTGAGTCTCTCTTATTAACGCGTCAATGTCATGATTTCCACTTTTCCAATTATCAAATTCTTGTCAAAGGCGTGAAGAATTGCACGGTTTGCACCAGAAAGAAGTAGTGGTTTTTCTCTTGCACTGATTACATATGTATCCTGTACAGCAATAAAATTATTATGTTTAAATGATTGGTATTACAGCGTGAATTAGATGTATTTTAATTACCATCTGCAGTGCCAGGAAAGATTGTGACTAAGTCGTTTTTATGTAAATTTAAAAAGAGAACGACTGAAAGCAACTTACACGCTACAAATCCAATTATCAATACAGTCATAAATTAATGCATTGAATCTTGAAAATCAACTTACTGTCTAAAGTATTTGAGATAATTTAATTGAATTTATATAATCATCATTAAAATAACAAATATATTGAACCAGCTTACCCCCTACAAAATTACAAATTGTTAACATAATTAAATCTCTCTCATAAAAATTCTAAACAATATACTTAAGTTTCTACTTACATTCTATAATATCAAGGGCAAGAATATAGTTAAATTATTTTTGAGTAAATTTTGGTAAACATCTTCTTACCGTCTATATATTATAATGTCGAACCGACAACACAATTAAATTGTTTATGTTAATGTACTTTCATAAAACAAAACTAAAATAAAATACTTTATGTATAAATCTGCAGTACTTACCATCTAAAATATCGAATAATTAATGTGTCTTTAAGTAAATTTACCAAACAGAAAATAAAATATGTCTGATTGACTTGCCTGCTGTGAAATAATAATGACATATCGAGTAAAATTTATAAAACTTCCTTTTACATGAATTCGAAAAATATCCAATGAGGAAGTCAAGAACTTACATTCTACAAAGCTGACTGTATTTTATTGATATAGTGATATTACTTTTACGAAATCTGTGAAAAAATAACTAAGACCTTTCGAAATTTCACTTACAATTCACTAATGATCAACAAGATTGGTCAACTTATAATTTAAAGAATAATAATAAATATTTTATTATGAATTTAACTTACCATCTGTAATGCAAGTATATAGTTAAACCATGAAAATATAGTGAAATACTTAAGATTTCACTTACCTTCTGCAAAAAATAGATAATTATTAGCACAATAATATGTTATACAGTATAAATGTTTTTTAAGAATTATACTTACGATCTATAATAGTACGAACCAGAATTAATATAAACTTGAAAATAAAATAAACAAGTCGAATTCAATTTACATTCTATAGAATCAATAAATAGTTGCGCTTTAACGTTAATAAACAATGAATCATCCTATGAATTTATGGAGGAAAATAACAAAATTCTGAATTTAACTTACCATCTGTAATATCAAGGACTTGGTCATTTTTTCATAAAACTTGTAAATAAATATATTCAATAACTATGCTCAACTCTCCGACTAAACAAAAGGAAACATATAATTAAGTAAAAAAGAAAAATTATATACTCGAAAGTGTATTCAACTTACGGACTATAAATCAATGGTAACATATAATTAGCCACTTTTACGAAAGGTAAATATATAATTAAAGCGTATTTACTAACCGACTAAAATTAATTAAACATATTCTGTAAATTAAAAAAAAATTATGCAAATTTACAAAAAGAGAAAATAAGATATCAACATACGATCTATAAGACCAATGACAATAGGTACAGTAATCAATTTTTTGAGGGGGCGTAAATTTGCAGGAAAAGAGATGCAAGATACATACAGTATATAACCTACAATCTGCAATAAAAAAGGTACAAGTTATAATTAAATTATTGTTATATATGAATGATTGAAATTCACGAAATTTACCAGATCCTTAATAAAATCGATAATTGTAATCAATAATTCATCTTTCGTATAAAGTAAATTTCAAAATAAATTACGAAAAATACTAATTATCTTACCCCCTAGAGTAAAAGGTCAACAACCGATCATTATTAAGTTATTGCATATTTATAAACAGATAATGAATTACTGTATATAAAATTTTTAACTTACAATCTAAGATTAAAAATGTGAAAACATTTTTATTTGTATTTCGTGAAACAATAACGAAAATATGCTCGATTTAACTTACCTTGTGTGGAATCAACTAAACAATATATTATTAATTATAAGGTAAGTACGTAGTTAATATCATCGTATAATTTAATTTAAAGAATAAACAATAAAGTTAGAAGAATAAAAAAAGAAAAATATGCGAAATCTAACTCACGCGAGAAAAGAAACTGATCCCCTATAATCGATAACAAATCTCTCAAAATATGAGTTTTCAACGTGTATTTATAATGAGTCACAATTAAATAACAAAAACTTTTTTGTTTAACTTACATTCTAATATATCGCAATAAAAAGAAATCGATATTTTTCATGTAAAATCACGAAACGTAAAAGTTTTCCAATATTATTTACTTGCTAAATTTTGGAAATAATCAATAAAGTAAATTTTCATAAATTTCGATAAAACTAACAAATTATGTTGGTTCAACTTATTACCTAAAATATTAAAACAAGATATAATGATGTGTTTTTGAAAAATTAAGATGTTTACATTGACCTACCATCTAACAATTGTTAAATCAAAACCATCAATATATACTGTAAATAACTTTAACAAAACAAACAAAAACTCTGGTAACTTAACTACTAATGCCCGCCTTTTTAAAACGACTTACTGCTTCTGAAGTCATAATATTGCCTATGTCAAAACAAATTATAAAATGTGTTGCTGTAATTTCTCTAATTACCACTAACCTTTAAATAAAATTTTTGTTCGTGATAATATACTATAATAATCAGATTTTTCATAGTATGCATCGAATTTTATTATCATGCACTATGATAATTTAGTTCTTTTTAAATATAATACGATAATTACTGCTAGGGATGTTGATGTTTCATCTTAACTCAAAAGCCGAGAGCTTTGAAAGTTAAATGGGAAACATTAATTTTTATAAATTATAATATGTCATCATCCCCATGGCCATGACTATAAATTTGATGTCCTGTTTTCTACTCGTGTTTATTTTAAAAACATGTACAGCAATTCTTTCTTTAATAAAAGATATAGGTGCAATTGTTTTCAAGGCGGACAGGAAATTTGAGATCCTATAATTGTGATCCCAAATATTTGCATTACATACGTGTTTATTTCTATATGGGTTGGTTAACAAAAATCGAGATTTTTAGTGGATTATACTCCCAAGAACTTCCCTTATCTGTGATAAAAGTTTGGATATGTATTAATATATTATAATTTGGCACAATCTCGCGCGCAGTTTTTTTGGTTCGGTGTATAAATTTGCAGTAGATAGGTAATCGTTGATATCTCCAAATAAGGATTTTGTCTCAAAGCATGCTTTTGCTGTGTACCAAACCCATATATGAATTAAAAAGCTGCATTCGGTATCTTTGTTGCCTTCGGAGATGATTACTCATATAAGTTGTATATGCATTAATTATGTCTGTTAGAAATAAATCAAAACAAATATTACGTCAACAGTACCATTGTTTCAGAGCGGTTTAAAAGGAAAGGGAAACCATTGCAAAATATTGATTAAAAAATACTACCGTAATTCAAATTCATAAATTGCAGAATCTTTGTTTTTCTTCTGGGATTAATTTCCTATGCATGGTACTGTAATGTTCGTATGTAATTCATGATTGAATATGCAATCGGCGAGTCTAACATTAAATAAACATATTACGTAACAGCTAAAAATCACTACGTATACTCCAAAATAGAAAACATGGGGGTAGGGTTGTTAAAAATCCAATCCGATCCATCCAGTTCAAGAATTACTATTAAATTGTTCTAAACGATCTGAATTTTCTGATCCAATTATATTTATTATTCTAAAATTAGATATTGATATATATATAATACGTAAAAAAAAAAAAAAAACCAATTTTCTAATCTATTATTTAAATATATAGTCGTTTTCCCACCAATTTTTTAAACAAAGTGATGCCTGGGCTGTTTCTTCAAAAATTCTATTTCGTATTAAACTAATAGTATGTTTTGCAATAGAAAAAATACGTTCACATGGAACACTAGTAGTTTGAATAGCTAAATAATCTAAAGCTATTTGTGAAAGAGTAGGATATTTTTCATAATTTAATTTCCACCACAATAATATATCCGAATCTTCTGATGGCATAGAAAAATATAATTCCATTTGATTGGCAAGTATTGAAGTAGCATTTTGTGTTGAGTATACTAGTTTTCGAAAATAATTAAATGATATATCGTTTAATTTTGTTTTTTTTTAGTGGTTTAACTATATCATATTGATTATAAACTTTTTGAAGAAGTTGGATTGCATATATATGTTCATTATTAGTAAATGTTCCAAGTTTGTTGCATGGGTCAAGAGTTGCTGGAAGTGTAGATGAAATATTAAGGTAATTCCAATATTCTTCAAGTTTTTTTTTAATTGCCATTGCAATTAAATATTGAAGATTATTTTTTTGATTTAAATACTATTCAAGGTGAATTAAAAGTCCTTTGAATATTACATGAAGATTACCTTGTATAGGAACAGAAGAAGAAGATAATAATGTTGTAGCTTTGTCGAATGGTTGTAAAATTATTATAAGTTCCTGTAATTATAATATTAATTAGTTTATTGTTTATTTAATTAAAAAAAATAATAATAATTTACTTACACGATTATTTGCCAATCTTTTGTTGTAAGATATATATCTTGTAAATATGGATTTTGCTATACAAGAATAATTGTTGTTTCACAAATTTCTTTTATTCTTTGAAGCATAATAAAAGTATTATTCCAACAAGTCTCCATATCAACTTTGGGCATTAAAAAAGACTTTTTGATTATTGTTGATATTTTTTGAGTTCTTTTATAAGTAATGGTGAATTACGAAGTTTAAGTATAAATTCACGTATTCTTTTAATTTCTTCTTTAATCTGTTTACATCCATATTTTACACCAAGATTTAAAACATGCACCGTACAACGGAAATAATAAATTTGCTGAACATCAAATTCGTTCTCATAATTTTTTGTAAATGTTGAAATACTGTTTCATTATTACTTGCGTTATCTGCTGTAAATTCAATAAATTTGTATCCAATTTTCATTTTACGAAAAATATCTAAAATTTTTTCTGCGAAATTAACTCCAGTATGATTCTCATGTAAAGTTATAAAATCTAAAAGTAAAGTATGCATGGTCCAATCTTTATCGATCTAATAAATTGTGATTCCAAGAAATGGTTGTTGATTACAAGCTGTTCATATATCGATGGTAAAGGCAAATTTACTTGGATTTTTGATAAAATATTCTCCAATTTTTTTTCGGACCACTTGAAATTCATTTTTAATGCTGATTGATAAATTTTGACGACAAGATACTTGATAATGTGGATCTATTTTAGCAAAAAGTCATTGGAATAAGTCACTTTCTAATAATATAAATGGTAATTGATCGATGACTATACATCTAAGTAATGCATCATCAATTTCATTGATATGTTGTTTATCTTTTTGAGTATATGAATTATATTATTGGATATTAGGTATTTGTTGATATAATTGAATGAATATTGAATTATGTTTTTTTTCAAAATGTCTATTTATTGTTGATGTAGCTGTTGTTTTACTAAATTTTGTATTATATAATTTACAAAATAAAGCATTATTTGTATCTTTAAAATAGTCACGAATTGGGGAACGTCTAGTTTTTCTTACACAAATAACAGAATTTTCACTAGTCATATTGATACTATACAACTTTTTTGGAAATTATTACTTCATTTATATATTAATAATAATGTAACAAAAGAACTATTGTATTATAAATAGTAACAAATATAATTGTATATATGCAAATTATTAAATATATAGGATCGTAAGAATTGATAATAAAAATGATTTGATTTAAGTCCTGAATGGTTTACAATTAAATGGTTTAAGGATCAAACTTTTAACATCTCTACATAGAGATGTTCTCCTTACCTCATTTATGTAACATCCCTATGGCACTCGTGTGTCACCCATGCGTCAACTGTGAAGCACTCTTGCAGCTTATGTTTATAATGATCTGATTTTATTTCCAGTATATATTTCGAAAATTGAAAGTTACATTTTAGTATTTAATAAAAAAACCAGATTTTAAATTTATAAAAAAAATTAAGTTTCTATTTTAGCATTTAATAAAGATCAAATTTATATTTAGCATTCAATAAAAAAATTTTAAATTTAAATTTTAAAATAAAATAAATAAATAAATAAATAAAATAAAGGTTATAATTAAAAATAAAATAAAGAAATAATTAGAATAAAGAATAAATAAAAATAAAACAAATAGATAAAGCTTATAGTTAATAATTAAAAAAGAAATAATTAAAATAAAGAATAATTAAAAATAAACAAAGAAATAAAATATATAAATTTAAAAAAATATATAAATATATAAACCAATTTTTTAATTATTTTTTTAAATCTTCTTTTTTTAAAAGTCAGCAAAGTGAATTCCCTTGAAAATATATTGTTAATAAAAAATATTATATTTTTTTGTATCAAAATCTTTTTCTTAATAAAAAATAGATTTACAATCTGATATTTCTTATATTTTTATTGATTTACAAACATACAATATTTTATTTGTAGTTGACCTGTAGGTCTATAGTGTGGTGGTTAACACTTCACAGTTCAGATCATAAGATACCGGTTCAATTCCAGGTGAAGGTGATTGAACAGTTCTATATGGTATCTGACACCATAACCTGTTATATGCTGTTTCTCATGCGAAGCCATTTCATATGCTGATCCTGTAAGTGTTGAGATTGTGTTTTTCAGAAAAGATGTCGTGGCGTGTTGATCATCCAATTGGTGTTACGATAATCAATGTTATGTTTGGTGCATTTCCCGGTTCCCCTTAGGCCGTTTTCCTCACCTATAATTCACGAGACTATAAAAGAATACTTGTTAACCCGATTAGGCAATTTTGAAGATGATCACTCTATAGGCATAGCAGACTGGAACCTGCTTGGTATTCATACCCCTATATTTGGCAGCTTAAGTTAACTAAGAGACCTATGGAGTGTCTACTGGGAGAGTAAGGAGTAATCCTTAAAGAGTCGTGCCTCACTTGGCCAGCAACTGAGCCCCCAGATTTGGTAGTGTATGCCAACTATAGGAATAACTCTTGGAGCATTTACTAAGAAGTGTAAAGAAGTAAACCCTTGATGTCAGAAAGGATGGGTCATAGGAAGTGACTGTGATAAGAACCCTAGTAACAGTTAATGGATAAGAAAAAACAGCCCTCTGTATAGTCCACGCCTAGGTATGAACCCACCCCTGAGATGTAAGTTGGTATCTGGGTTAGAATAAGACAGGGTCGTCAGTTAATTAGTGATAACTTAGACTGTTCATGTAATGGTAACTTGTAAATTATGTGATTTATGAAATAAAATCTGCATATGTATCACATCTTAGCCCTTAAAAATATATATATATATATATTTTTTATTTGTAGTCATTGTTCTGAACAGGCATTAGCTATTCAACACCATCTATATAAATCTACCTACTTGGTGAAAATTTGCATAGCTAGTTTAGTTGCAATAGGCTACAATTAATTTGTATTTTTCTTTTATATAAAGATTGTTAATATAATGATAATAAACTTATTGCTTAAATAAAATTTCACATTTAATGCCTGTTTGTAATTAAAAAAAAATAAATTTATTTATGAGTAATTATTTTTGAAGGTGAACCAAAAATTTTCAGGGTACAAATTTATTACTCCATAATTAAAAGATACTATATATTATTTCTGTTTCAAAAATTTTCAAAATAGTATTATGCAAAATTGATACAATAAGATTTTTTATGATGAGGAATAAAAAATAAAAGGTAAAGAATAAAAATTATAAGAATTTAATAAAGAAGAAAGTTTTTTTCTAAGATTTAAGGAAGGCATGGTGAAATTAAAATACAAAATGAAAAATAAGAAGTATTTATAAACTTTGAAATTTGAAGATCCAATAACAATATTATTATGTAATTATCTCAATAACTAATTGTTCAATATTAACAAACTTTTTTTTATATGCAAGCCTATGACTTAAGCTTCAAAATGAATATTCATTTATTAAATAATATTATGTATTAATGAAGATATTAATATTAAAACTTTTAGATTGAAAATTTAAAAATTTTAAATTCGAAAATCTAATAACAATATTATTACATAATTAATTATCTCGATAATTAATTCTTCAATATTAACAAAAAATTTTATGTGAAAGTCCATGACATAAGCTTAAAAATAAATACTTATTTATTAAAAACTTTTATATATTGATGAAGATATCAATATTAAACTTTTAAATTTAAAATTTGAAAATCTAATGACAATATTATTATATAATTATCTCAATAACTAATTATCAAATATTAACAAATTTTTTTTATATGAAAGCTTATGACTCAAGCTTCAAAATGAATACTTATTAATTAAATAATATTATATATTGATTAAGATATAACTACATATTTTAATCTTTTTAAAATTTAATACTCAAAAATTTAAATCAATAAAAAATCACATGATTAATCAATATCATATGATATAAAATTTAAGGATATATTTTTTTAGGGTAATAAAATTATACCTTAAATTTTGGTTCATCTTCAAAAATAATTACCCAGTATAGTGGTTAACACTCCACAGGTCAAATCACAAGATACCAGTTCAACTCCATGTGAGGACGGTTGAATAGAATTAATATGGTATCTGGCGTCATAACCTGTTAAAAGCGCTGTTTCTCATGAAAAGCCGTTTCACACACTGATCCAGTAGGCGTTGAGATTATGATTTCAAAAAAAGGTGTCGTGGTGTAATAATCGTCCAGTTGGTGTTACGATGATCGCTGGAAGTTGCAAGGTGTATAAAGTGTCCATCTTCAACAAGCAGGTTTGGTGATCGCTCCTTTAATATTTGGCGTCTTTCTGCAGATCCCTGCTTTAGTCTCATCTCAATCCAGTAATAAACCGATCTAGTAGTGCTTATCCTGAGAAGGTATCTGGCAGTAAGACCCGTTCCATGCAAGAGTACTGTAAGTCGCTGTTCAGGCTGTAAAAACCAGCTATAAGTCTACCTTGAATGTTCTTGAGTATCATTTAGGCAGATAAGAAATTAAATGATTAGCCCAGCTGTAGGTGGTAATAAAGGAATTTATTCCTGATGGAGCAAGCAGAGGTCATGTAGCTTTATTCACCATATAAAGGATATTACCCCCAGTGTACCCCTTCCCCTGCCCTTAATTCTTCCCCAATAAATAAAACAGTTAATAAAAATTATCAGTGACTTGGCAAAACAAGTGGGGCTTTAGCACGTTTGTATTAACCTCTATCCATTAGGAAAAGTTGATAGCAACAACCGATATGTAGAGAGATTCTTATATAGTTTAGCATACATAAAAGATAAATTAATGTTATAACATAGTTCTATATAGTAATATGTACGAATATATGTAG
>CAJVPV010001641.1:0-15172 GCA_910591835.1 Acaulospora morrowiae | reverse complement strand
AATTGAAAATATTTATTATAAGTCTTTATTTTTTAAAAAAAATTATATAAAAAATTTTATTATATAATAAAAATACAGTATATTTAAAATATAGAAATAAATATTATTAAATTATTTTTATTTTTTATAACTGAAATATTATGTCCTTATAACCGAAATTCAAGTCAAATTATGTCCTCAATTATATCCCTATCAAATAATTTAGGGACCCATCTTTACCTATAAGAGATAATCAAATAATATCACATAACACATCTCTCAAAACAAATACATTCAATACTAAAGCGACAAAGGCAAAGTAATAGAAGCTATTCCAAGAGAACTTGGAAAAGAAAATAGAATGGCAAGAAGAATTACACAACATTACCCATATGTTAGTAGAAAGATTCTGGAACATCACCTGGAATAGTATTTGCATAACAGCAAAAAGACATATCAGGAAAACAAATCCAAAAAAGATTCCCATATGCAAACAAGGAAAAAACTATTCCCAATTACACAATCTCAACTAAAATATCAGCTCAGTTTATAATCTCGGGAAACTTGTACATTTAGTCAAAACATACATCAAAAGAAAGAGAAAATCGAATACAATAGTGAACAAGATCAACAAAATGATAAAATTCCTACAAAAACAAAACATATCCATAATAAACTTCTCTTTTCAGAAAAGTATCAATCAAAAAACAAGATGGCTGGAAGAAATAAAAGACCTTTGGCAAGCAACAAAGAAGACAACCAACCAAGAACTACAAAACAACATCAATACTCAAATTAAAAAGCCACCCAAAAAAGAATAGATCAATTTTTGGAACCAAAAAGAAAATAATCAACAGCATACTATCACGAGAACACAAAACAATTGAAATAAACACAATAATTATTAAAAATCCAGAAACAACCATTATCACAGAACCAAAAGAAATCAAAGAACTGGCAAAAAAGTACTTCAGTTATCAACCAGTACACCACAACACGTCGCAAATCACCACAGAATGGCAAAAAGAATATAAGTCAAGAGACAATATACAAGAAGGCTGGTACACAGCAGTACTACAAGAAATACAACCATCAGAGATCAGGAAAACCATTGTCAAAACAAACAAAAACTCAGCTCCAGGCTCATTAGCAATAAACTATGACATACTCAAACACTTGGGGACAAAACTATATAAAGAATAACACATGTCTTCAACAAAATCCTGAATACAACCTCAATTCCAACACAGTGGCAACACAACCTGGTATACCCAATCCCCCCAAAAACAGACTGGCAATATGACCTCAATCACACCTGTCCGATTGTCTTAATGGAAACAATTAAAAAGATCTTTAAAAAAATTATCAATAATAGGCTTGCAAAGGTCTTAACTTAATACCAAATTCTTTCACCCCTCAACTGGGCAGGCCTGCCAGGAGGTGGCACAAATGAACCTATCTCAATAATAAATTATATTCTGGAAGATACAAGACAAAACAAAAAGGAATGCTGGCTAATCAACCAAGACATTAGTAAAGTATATGACTTAATCAAATACAGCATCTTGGAAAAAGCATTGCAAAGAATCAAAACTCCAGAAAAAATAATCAAAATTATATTAAACCTTAACACAAATCATAAAAACAAAGTAATCACATATTATGAATTAATAGACAAATACTTACCAACCAATGGCATAGACCAAGGTGATACAATCTTTCCACTGCTATGGCACATATACTATGATCCTTTGATCACAAAAATAAGTGAACTCAAAATAGGATACAAGTTACACAACACAAGGCACAACCAATGGCTAGAAACAATCAAAGACTCTTAAGTTCAAATACCTGTGGTGGCATATATGGATGACACAACATGGATCACAACAAACAAGAACAATGCACAAAAAATACAAAACATCATAGATACATTTCTCAGTTCACAAATTTGAAACTCAATCCTGATAAGTCAACATTACTGACAATCAATAACACAAAAGAAGCGACATTGAAGTCCAACAATTGCAAGATTACCAAAACACAGAGAGACAAACCAATTCGAATTCTAGGAGTATATATTATACAATCAGAAAAAACAACTCACCAAAAGCAGATTATTCAAGATAAAATTAATTATATCATCAAAACACTCAAAAGAAAGCACATTACAGACAAACAATGCAGATATATTCTCAATCAAGTTCTAATGCCTATAATAGAATACCTGCTTCAAAACATCATATTGAGTGAAACAAAATGCTAACAAATAAACAGAAAAATTATAGTAGTAATCAAAAACAAAATCAACAAGCATGTACAAGTATCAATAGTAGAATTCATTTTTACACAAGATACAAAGTGTTTCATATTTATGATAGAATGCTTCAACTATACATATAAACTTGGATAAACCAAATCAATAGCAACAACATCATGGAACAAATAACAAGAGCAAGATTGCAAAGCCTGCAAGAGCAAGTATGGAATATATAACCAGTTATAGCCAAGACCATACATGTGGTAGTATTACCATAAAAGGAAATTTGATCGACAATATGATTCCAAATTAAATACGAATTCCAATTAATTACTATATGTTATTTAGTAATTCTATCATAATATGGTTTTTGAAAAATGGTTGAATTCAATTCCACCACATGTATAACCAAGACAACAAATGATCTTAAAAACCTTAACAACAATTTAATTAGCAAGTTACTGATACTCTTTAAAGAAAATGACATATATATAACACCTAGTAACACAGCCTTGTAAATATCAAGGAACCCCTTGCTATATCCTATTGAAGAATATATATCACAACAATGATATATCAAAAATAGAGGGTTACTCAAAAAACACAAACTGATGTTCATTAAATAAGTAACAAACACAACACAAACATACATGAATATGTGAACACAATTCAAAGCATCGAAAAAAGTCAAGCACATTGGCTGACATTCAAAATGGTTCAACCTGCTAACAAATTTCCTTGCACAAGAAAACATAATCACAAATGACAGAAGAATTACCATCCCCAACCTGTCAACAAACTTGCTAACACAATATAGAACATTCACCAATACAATAATAAACAAAGGAGAATACTTAGCCATAAGTATAGATGGACAGATATATATAAGCAAAAGAACAACAAAACACTGACCAAATAACAATCATATTATAGCAATACACTTTATCCAAATAGCAAAAGACTTACCTATTGAAAAATGTACAGGATGTAATTTAAATATATGAGGTAGCAAAACAGGATGCTCCAGAAAACTAGCAGCAAACAAGTGCATTCTCCTACCAGCCAAGAAAACAAATAACAGTTTCAAAATCCACAGCTACATAATAGGTCAACTAATGTATATATAGCAATCCCCAACTCAATACACAACAACCTTATACATATTAGAGAGATCAACAAACAATAAACAGACCCCTTACCAATAATAACAATAGATGACAACATAAGCAGCAGCCCTATTACAGCAAATCAAACAGGAGAAGAAAAGATAAAAGAAATAAAAAGGCTTACAGAACAATGGAATGACATCAATGTGTACACAGATGGCTCTATAGATCCAACAGATGACAACAATATGAAAATGAATATAGGCATCATTATATAAAACAGAAACATAGGACAAGAAACAACATTTAATGCAAGATACAAACAATTCCCATCTTTTACAAAAGCAGAACTGATGGCAATCCTCATAGCAATCAAACTCATCCCAACAATAGCTAATGTCAACATCCATACAAACAGTAGCAATGCTATATATACAATAAAAAACAACAAAAACAAAATAATACAAATAAAACAACATAATCACCTCACAGTTGCACAAATCCAATTACAGATTAATAAGAGAATAGGCAACACAACCATCACCAAAGTCAAGGCACACAACAATGACATCATGAACAATAAAGCAGATCAAGAAGCTAAAGAGAGAAGAAGCAGCCAACACATTATACACCTCAAAGATTTTATAGCAACCAATATAACAATAATATAATGGAAAGAATTCATACTAGACACAGATATTTCCAGATTCATTAAGAACATTTCTAATACCAAATAGATAGCCAAATGGTATACACAAAACAGATATATACAATGGCTGGACAAACAAAAAGAAGATCAAATATCATGGCAAGAAACATGGGAGAATCAGTATCCAACAAAGATTACTGCAGATACCATATTACAAGAAGAATACAACACAAGGGTATTTAAATATAAGCTCCTTAACAACAAGTTGCCAATTAAAAATAATTTATACAAATGCAACTTACATATATACAAGACAAACACTATCACAGATGCAATCAAATTGAAAACAATACTCATTACTTCACAGAACACAGTGAAGAAAATATATACAATAAATTCATATTAATAGTATTACAAAAAATCAACTCAAGATTACAAGGAAAACAACCAAAGAAACCAGAAACACAGTTCATAAAAGCACTACCACCAAACAAAAGTAATATCGAATATATAATCAAGGAGGTAACAACAAAGAATCTCTACAAAACAATAAAAAAAGGACATAAGAAGAATGGAAAAGAACCATAGCCAAAATACAACAACGAGTCACAACAACTATATATAAAGCATGGTAACAAAGATACACAGAAAATATAGAATGGGAAAAACAAGAAGTGATTATACAGAGTGAAAAATGAAACAGAAAAAAGAAAGACATAAAAAGATCATAACAACTAATCAACCAAAAGACCAAACATAGCTAACCAAATACATACGTGAGTATTTAATTAGTAATAGATACAAAATAACAAATAGGAACACAATATGAACTTTAACCATTTAATCAAAAACTATTATATACAAGCTAATAGAGCCTTGACACATTAGCTCAAGTCTCTGTTCTTGAACAAGCTAACAGCAACAAGCCAATATGTAAGTTTCTTAGATATAGCTTTATTTACATATAGTAAACTATATATAATATACAAAAATATGACATGTATAAAGTATTTAAAAGTCAATAAAGCAAAGCTTAACTGGTGTTTAAAAATAAAATAAAATAAGTAAAATATATTATATAATAAATATAAAATAATATTGAAGATTAAATAATAATAATATAAAATATTTTTTAACTTTTAAAAATATTTTTGATTTTACAAATCTTTAGAATTAGAAATTAATTTCTAAATAAAAATAATAATAATTATTTATTAAAATGGTTATTAAATCATATAATTAACTTATTTTCAAAAATAAATATTCAAATAATTTTTTTTATTTCTGAAAATAAGCATCCCAAATAATAAAGAATTTTGTTTTATTAAAATTAACTTCTCATAAAATAATATTTTTTAAAATTCTTTGTGTTCTATTATTCTATAAACTGAATAATTACTTTTATTATAAAGTATTGAATTTTTATTTCTTAATAGATAATAATGATTATAGCTCCATATATGCACTTAACTTGCTAAAAGCAAATTTAATAACAAATAATAACAGTAATTTTCTATCAATTTAAAATAATAACAGCTTAAAGAATTTTGACTTATTGTAAAAAATATTGTTGTTTAATAAGTAATATATAGAAAAATATGAATTTAGTAGTGAAAAGAAAGCAGTTGAAAAAAAAAATCAGAAATCTAAAAAGCAGCTTATTTGTTAATCTTTTTTTTTTGACCCATTTTAAAATGTTTAAAACGCATAAATCAATTAAAATTTTTTTTTTGTTTTTTGAAAAAATGTTTTTTTAAAATAAAATTATTTAATAATTTTTAATATAATATTTATTTTTATTATATAATTTAATAAATTAATTAATATTTGATAAAGTTTTATTAGAACTAAAAATAATATTTAATTTATTAATTAATATATTAATTATTCAAATATTAATTAATTTATATAATTATATTAATAATTTTATCTATTAATAAAAAGTAAGAACAAAAATATTAAAATGGAATATAAAAATTAATTGAGTTATTTTATATAATAAATTATTTAACATATATTTTCTTGAAGACTCAAATAACTTCTAATTATTTGATAATGATATTTATCAATAATTATAATAAATTTTTCAAAAATCTTGTGGATGATAATAAAACTTTTTATAAATTTTTTTTATTTGATAAACAAATAATACAAAAGTTAAAAAAGTTATGTATCAATATGAAATTAATAAATAAAATTTATATAAGATCTTTATGACTACATGTAATATTAATAATAAAATATTATATAATTAAATTATATAATAATTCAAATTTTAAAATAGTATTTGGGATATTATAATTAATAATATATTAATATTAATTGAAACTTTATATAGTATTTTGATTATTATTAATATTTTTAGTACTTTAATATAATATCAGTACTTTAAAATATCATATCAAAAATTTTCAATAATTATCAGTTTTATAAAATACTATATTGAATAGTATTAATTGGAACCCTAGTATACATGTGATGAAAATTATTGAATTGAGTCAGACACAATTAAAAATCAAGAATTTAATAATTGAGTCAAATGGTTTTTTTTATAGTTGATGCAATTGATACATTTATGATGCAATTATATAATTTGACGCAATTATTTTAATATAATGCAATTATATAATTATGTCATAATTATTTTTAATTATGATGCAATCATATGATTTGTCACAATTATATCATAATGCTGCAATTGTGATGCAATTTTTGATTGGCTAATAAATTTAATCTATAAAAAATTTTTTTATATACTGTATATTATATTTTTAATTATTAATAGGAATATTTTAAAATAGTTTTAATATTATAATACAAATATATTAAATTTATTTTTTTTTTAAAAAACTTATTTAATATTTTTCAAATTATCCAATTGATTTTTTCTATTGGTACAGAAAAAGAAAGGAAGAAAGATGTTGGTTGGTGAGTTAAGGAGAAGAATTATAGTTAATGAAATCAGAAGAATGTGACCAGTTTTTATTTTTTAAAACAAATTACACAAGCTACTTTTTTTTAAACACTGTTTTTAAATATCAATATACTAGGATTACAATGCTTGAAATTTAAGTTTCAAGATTTTTGGTATTTCAATATTTTTATCTTTGTTGGTTTTGATTACAATAGATCTCCACATAACTGTTTATAACATATATGAAACATTTTAATATGTTTATGACATTATATGTATATTTCGAACACATAGGTTTGATTTAAAAAAAGAGACACTTGGTTGAAGATATAACTGAATAAAATGTAATTGTACAAAAGTTCAATTATAATTGTTTTGGCAAGAGAAATATAACATTCACTAAATCAACTTGGTACCTCTCTTTAAAGATTTCTTCAATTTCTTTATGTATATTTTCAGCGATGTCGGTTCTTTCAATTTCTTTAGTTATTCAAAAAATTTCATTATTCAGAAGATCCTCTTCTTGATCTTTCAATAAATCTATATACAGTAGTATTTAGATTATCATTAAGAATAAAAGGTCTTGTTGATTCACTATTTCAATCATACCTTTTATCTTTTCAGCAACATTTTTCATGTCATCTGCCATTTTTTTTATATGTGGTGACATTATCGTGTTTCATGTCAATTTAACTCTTGTTGACAGTAGTTACAATGAACTTATAATATAGCCTTCTCGTACCTCTTTAAACCTTCTGCCTCCATCGGTTGATGCTTCCATTATTAAGCAAACTTTTAAAGTCAGATTGGATGATTTTAATTTTCTCGTAGTTCTGAGTAAAAGAAATTTTGGAAAGATTTGTTTGTTATTAGTGACATTTTTATCTTTATTTGAACATTTGATATATTATTTCATACCAACATTTTTCGTTTTTAGGTTATGCTTGCAAAGTCAAAATCGACTTCTATAAATTGAACATTGCTGAGTTAGTGACTTGCTGAAAAAATTTTTTTTCATATAAAAAGTCAATTCTTATATGAACTGTTCTCAGTATAAATTGTAAAAAAAATTTTTGAATACCAATTTCTTGCATTTCATAGTGGCACAGGCGTATGTTTCTGATTAGATTTGTTTATGCAAAATTATAACAGTCTCTAATTAAATAAAATAAGCAATAAGCTAAAATTATAAATTTAAAGTTCATTTACATTAGATGCAATGGAATTAATTACCTTTGCTCTTTGATTCAGCCATAATTCTAAAAACACTGTCAGTATACAAAAATATTAGTATGACTGATATGAAATAAAGAATTAATTAACCGGAGGTCAAACTTGCCAGATATTTCAGATATTTTATAATATCCTTAAATTATTGGAAAAACTTCTCATATACATGATTAATATTAAGAGAACTAGTAACTCTCAGCTTGCTAAAATAAAATTATTATTAAATTGTTATAAGAAAGATCAACAATTATAATTAAGTCGAACAGAAATTATCTAAATATATTAATGAGTTTGACATGTACCTCTTTCGACTTTTCAGGAATGTCTGCCCTAATATATTAATTAACAAAAATCATAATTTTTTGTTTTTTTTTTTAAGAAATATATATCCTTGTGGATGATTTTTTTTATTGGACGTTTTTTTCTATTGGATGATTTTTTTTCTATTTTTGATTGGACTTTTTTTTTTTTTTTTTTTTTTTTTTTTTTGTTTGTTTTTTGTTTTTGTTTTTGTTTTAGTTTCCTTTTTTTAGACATTCCAAACTAGCAGTAACTCTGTATACCATATATATAATGATAATACATTTAAATAAACTTGAACATATATGCATATACAGAATTAACTTGCCCATAACAGAGATTCAAATATATACAGTATGTGCTATAAATTAACTTGTCCATAATGGAGACATATATATGCACCATGAATTAACTCAAGGTGAATAAATTTATTTAATATTTTATTTTATTATTTTATTTAGTTAATTTAATTTATTTTTATTTTTACTTTTTAGAAAAAATATATTATTTCAAGTAAAGATAGGTCCCTAAAGTATTTAGTATATAAAATTTATGTCCTTTTACGTCCATGTCTCCTAGAGGACATAATTCCTAGCTTTTTACTGTATTTCAATAGGGACATAATTCCAGAAATAGTTTGTATAGATGCTTAAAATTATAAAAAACCTTTGTAGATAGTTTTTTTTTATTTCTTAATATAGAAATGAAAATTTTTAATAATAAGGAACATTTGAATTATGTCTTCACAAATAATTTAAGAATCCATCTTTAATCTCAAGGAATCTATACTATAATTATTAAATTTAATGGGTTAGATTGGATTTGTAAAAATTTAAATTTTCTTTAAAGAATTTTTACACTTGAAGAACTCAGTGCTTTATGTTTGAAATGGCCCAGGAATTTGAGTATAAAAATTTTTTAAAATATTAATTAAGTTAAAAGTATAGGTAATAGTTTAAAATAAATTTGGATTTGACTATTTTCCTTCCATGCAAGCTTACAGTAATTAATGTTTTTTTTTTTAATTTAAATTTTTTTAAAAAATTTTTATATTTGAAGAACTCAGTGCTTTATGTTTGAAATGGCCCAGGGATTTGAATATAAAAATTTTTTAAAACATTAATTAAATTAAAAATATTTAAGTTTTTTTTATTAATTATGTATATTATTTTTTTAATTTAAAAAAATTAAAACATTTGAATATTGTCATTAAGTTAATTGAAATTTTTTAATTTTTAATATCATTTATACAGTGCTGGCTGAAAGTAATGACGGATGGTTTTTTTTAGATCAAATAATTTTTTTATTTATTAAAAAAATTTTTTTTTTAATTAAATATACTTTAAGAATGATACATTTAAAAAAAATTTTTTTTTTAATTAAATATACTTTAAGGATGATACATTTAAAAAAAATTTTTTTTTAATATTTAGTGTGACCTCCATCTGCATCTATACAAGCTTGAATTCAATTATCATACTTCGAATATTTGAAAGAATTACTTCTTCCTAGGACTCCGAAAAGTATCGAACCGGTATTGAAGTGGTATCGAAATGGTATCAATCTATAGTAAATTTAATATATGGGTTGTGATCCACTCATATTAATTTATAATAAATTTGAGTATCGAACTGATATCAAACTGGTATCGAAGTGGTATCGTTAGGAGCCCTACTTCTTCCAGAATATTCTTCCACTCCTCTTATACTAATGCAATAAAAACTTCTTTTAATATTTTTTTTTTCTTTGCAACCATTCTTTTTACTTTTTTTTCTATATTATACTTTAGATAGGCCCAGATATTCTCAATAGGATTGAGATCTGGGCTATATGATGGCTACAGCAGGACACGACCTGAAAGTTTGGTTTCAAGATTACTACGTACATCTTTAGAGATATGTTTTGGGTTGTTATTATACTGAAAGATCCACTGATTTCTATACTTGCTTGTTGCATTGTCATAAAGGCAGTCATTTAGTATCTTACAATAAAAGTGACAATCCAAGTTTTTTGTAAACGTGTAAAGACTGATTTTTCCGCGTTCACTAATTGCTGTCCAAACATGCAATTTAAAAGAATATTTAACCATTGGTGCCACCAACTGTCCATTATGAGATTGTACAAGGCAAGTGTTTCGAAACATTTATAGTATGGTTTCATCAGAAAACACAACTCTGTGCCAGTTATAATGAAGATGATCATGTGCCCACTGTAAACAGTTTTCTTTTGCATATTCTATAAGAAGAGAAACATATTTTGAAAGAACAACAGAAAATCCAAGTTTTGTAAACTCAGTACGAATAATACATTCGCCTACCTCAAAGCCAGGATGAGTTTCTTAAAGTCTTGATTTGATTTCATTTGCCATTGCAAAAGGATTATTTTTAATAATTTATCCAATTTGATGATATTTATTAGGACTGGTTTTTCTTGGACAACCTGAACGATGAATTTCGGGGATACGACTGATCTTATGTAAGAGGGCTATATAATGCTTACAAAAGCTCAAGGGAATACAGGTTTGTTTAGAGATTTCAGCCGAACTGCGGATACCATACTTCCACAAAACCTTAACTTTTTGTTGATTATCATTAATCATTATAGGAAATACTTATTTAGAAAAAAAAATCAAAATAAAAAACAATTATATAAAACTTATATAAATATATTCTTGATTAGTCATATTGTTACATATATCTTAAATTTCATACCTACTTAATTTGAAAAAAAAAAATTTTTTTAATAAATTATTGCTACTATTACTTTTAGCTGGCACTGTATTTATTATATATTTATTATAATAAAAATTAAACAAATTCATCATCATCTAATATATTATTAATCAAATCTTCTACATTAAAATTGGTATTACTACTATTATTGCTATCTAAATTATCAAAGTAATCATTAATTTCTGAATTTATATAAATTTCATTATCAATAAACATTTGATTGGAAAGATCTACACAAACATCTATTGCTAAAACCCTTCTTAATTCCTCTTTATTTACCAAATTTTCAACTAATTAAGGTTCAATATCATCTTCAATATCTAATAAAATTGCTTCAAAAGAATTATCATCATCAATTTCTTGTAAATCTGTTAAGTTTTGTGTTGCATAGATCACCTGATCTTGAATTTCATCACTTGATAATAAATTTCCATAATACTGAAGTTGATTTTTAGCATTTGATATATAATATAAAATGAATTTTTGCCATTATAGAAATTTTATTAGGACTTAACTTTGTTCTTCTTTGCCCATAGAACTATTTCAATACAGAAAAGATTCTTTCACAATTGGCTGAATATGGTATAATACTAAGTAACTTAAGAGCAATTCTTTGTAAATATGCAGATCTTTTAGGACAAGTTATCCATCAAATTTCAGAAGTATCTTTTGTAGTATCATAAGGTAAATCATATAGAGATTTTTTAAGCCAATATTTTCGCATTTGAGAAATTAATATCAAAATTGCTTGTTTATCACCTCCTATTTTTTTGAGTAGATCACCAACATAAAAGCAATTTTTTCTAAAATAACTTTTATATAATTCACAACCTTATATATAAAATTAAATTAATAGATTAAATATAATAATAAATATAAAATTTAATAACTTATCACAATATAAAAGATATAAAAAATAAGCCAACACAAATATTGGACATTCAAATTCATTCCATCTTTGTTGAATTGATCAATACAATAATTTCAAAAATCCTTTAAAATTGAAATAGAAGTAGAAATATAATTGATAATATGAGCCAATTGATATAATTGAACAAAACAATTGGCTAAAGTTGTTGTTTTGGATTCTAAAACTGAAATCACACTCTTGATTGGTTTAAGAATTGTAATCATCTAACGTACATCTTCAAAAAATCATCTTGTTGTAATAATTTTCACACAATTGTTGTTTAATATCCCAGGTTTATTATTCAAGATCTAATAATTAAAATTCAAAATTAATAATTAAATTTAATATTAAATTAATAAAAATTTAAATACTTATATCTTTAAATGCTGATTGAAGTCTAATAATTGATTCACAACAATTATATATTGTTGACCATCTTGTTTTAATTGATGTTTTAATGCCTCCACTCTTGATTTTTAATTCATTAATAGTTTCATAAAGTGCATTTATTCCTTGATGTGATCTCAAAAAAAATAATATCAATGTTTGACACTTATTAATTGTATTAATAGCAAATTGATGCTTGCATATATCCTTGGAAATCAAATTAATATAATATGCAATATATCACATAATAATAATTTGTGGATATTTTTTATCAATGATATTTCATGCGACCTTACAATTAGCCACTTCATCTGTAACCAATCCTGCAATTTTATTTTGTCCAATAATATTAAGTCTTTTTTCAACATAATTGACCAAAAACTTTCCAGTAATGCTTTCTGATGATATATCTTCAATAGCTCAAAGATATTCATGTCTATTGGGTATCATTAAAATAAAATTATACAATTGGTGATTGCTGGAATCTGTCTATCCATCCAAAGCAATTGTGATGTTTTCTTTTACTTGCAATTCCTTTTGAATCTTGTTTGTAATTGCTGCAGCTTCTGAGTGAAAAATATTGATAGAAATTGTTATACAACATGGTGGATCATAAGCTGGATCAAGTTGTTTACAAAATTCAATAAAAAATGGATGGTCTGCAACTGCAAAAGAAATTGCACAAGTGACAAAAAATCTTTCTAATGTTATATTGATTATATCTTTTCTAGAATCAGTTAACTTGGTACTTTCCATAAAATTAATTAATGAAGATTGTTTAGGATCTAATTTTGTTTTTTTGGCTGGTTTTTTTTTTGTTCTCAACAGTTCTATTAGCAATTATTTCCAAAAATTCATTTCGGATTTCAATAAAGCAAAATATATACTCACTTGCTAAATGATCTTTAAGAATATTTGATTTATCATGCTAATATTTTTTATCACAATAATAGCATGTTGCTGAAAAATGTCTATGACTTTTATTAACAGCTGTTTTATTAAAATGTTGTCAAGCAATTGATTCTGGTCATCCAACTATATTTTTTGATAATGAAGAAACTGTTTAGTTATCATCACTTTGCATTTTTAATGGATGGATAGATAGAAAAATAATAAATTTGTTATTTTCATTTTTTTTCATTTTTTTAAATTTAATTGGTTAATAATTGCGACACAATTGCAGCAAATTTAATAATTGCGACAAATAATATAATTGCATCATATTGATTTAATTGCAGCACAATTGCAGCAAATTTAATAATTGCAGCAAATTACATGATTGCATTATATTAATTTAATTGTGGCACAATTGTGTTAAATTTAATAATTGTGACAAATCATATGATTGTATCATATTAATTTAATTGTGGCATAATTGCGTCAAATTTAATAATTGCGGCAAATCACATAATTGCATCATATTAATTTAATTGCTGTACAATTGTGGTAAATTTAATAATTGTGGCAAATCACATGATTGCGTTACAATTGCATCATAGTAATTTAATTGTGACAAATTTATATAATTGCATCACAATTGCATCTTGCATCACATTAATTGCATTACTATAAAAATTTTAAATAATTGTGTCAACTATAAAATAATTTTAGCCACATGTATACCTTGGTAATATGATTATTTTCAACTGGTATTGATATTTCAGAAAACTCTATCAAAGTGAAATTATATGAATTAGTAAAAAAATATTTTTTTTTTTAACTCAACTAGCTAGGCCTTGCCTAACATGCTTTATTTAGTTTATATATATTACTTCTTTTACAAGAGTTACTATCTATAAACTATTCTAAATGCATGTTAGACTATATCGAATTTCTTCCATATCAGCTTGTTGCTATTGACTAGTCCAAATGGTACTTGTTAAGGCTAACATGCCAAGGCTCCGTCAGTGTTGTTATTGTATAAATAATAAAAATAAAAATTAATAATATTGTTTCCTTGATCTAGCCAACTCTCTAGAAGCTTGTGCTACATATTTAATATTTCTTCTTGTTTCCCATTTTGATGGTTTGGTTGTATTCCAGATTGATTGTCATGAAGGTGCCCTTTGCTTTTGCTTCTTTTGCTAATTCTGCTGATATCTTTGCTAGCTTCCTATTGCTGAAAATGTTGGCATCTTTTTGTTCATAGTTTTTGGAATACTTCTGTTATTCTGCTTGTTATCTTTTTTAATGTATCCTTTGTTTTTGTTCCATTATTTTGTTCTATCAGCAAAGTCAGATTTTTGCTGAAGATTCTTTTGATTATGTACCTGAGATTTCTTTCTGAGTAGGTTACTATTCTTTCGAGCTTGCTTCACTAATGAATTTTCTTTTGACTTTCATTCTACTTGAAATTTCTTCTTTTAGGATTTCCAGAAATTTTGATCTGACTTGGTCTGCATAGTGTTCTTTGAATATATGTTCTGTGGTTTCCTGGTGAGTACACCAGGGACATTTCCTATCTTTATATAGATCTGGTTTTCTTTTATAAAGCTTGACTTTTGTGGGCAATTTCTTATTAAGAAGTTTGTATCTAAATGCTCTGATTAAAGATGGGTTCCTAAAGTATTTAGCATATAAAATTTACATCCTTTTATGTCCACATCCCCTAGAGGACATAATTCCTAACTCTTTATTTCAATAGGGACATAATTTCAGAAATGATTTGTATAGATGCTTAAAACTATAAAGAACCTTTGTAGGTA
>CAJVPV010001640.1:0-15172 GCA_910591835.1 Acaulospora morrowiae | reverse complement strand
ATAATTTAATTATATTTATTTCAATTTATAAGTATTGGATCCATGACTTAAATTGCAATATATGGAAGTAAATGAATGGAAAGAAAAATAGATAATAAAAGCTAGAAATGAAATATGTAAAATAATGATTTCAATTTATAAAATTAATTTACTTAAATTATATTTGATAGATATTAGAAATTTATCATAAAAAATATACACCAAAAAAAAATAAAAATATTAAAATTAAATATAATATAGATAATGAATATTTGATTTCACATGTTTCTAAACAATCAAATTTAATATCAAACAAATTTGAAATGTTTTTAAAAGTTAAAAATGCTTCAGCACTTGTTAAAATTTTAGATTGGTAGAAAATAAGTAATGATTTTATTTTATTTTTTTTAATCGCAAACAAGCATAAATGCAAAAACAAGTAATGGTTTTAAATTATATTTATAAAACTATTTATTTATAATTATTTTTAATTTAGCAACATTCTGAAGAATTTCCACATTTAGCAGCAATGGCACGAAATTATTTAGCAATTCCAGCAACAAGTGCTCCTGCTGAAAGAATTTTTTCAAGTACAGAAGATTTAATTACTCAAGATAGGATACAATTAACTGCCAATACAATTTGTGCTATTATGTGTTTAAAATATTGATATAATTTAGATATATGTAAGTAAATTTATTAATAGATTTAATGTAATTAATTGTTCAAGCACTATTCAATATATATATAAAATAATAAAAATTAATTGCTGAAAATATAAAATTACCTTTTTTGGCTTCTATTAAAATAAATATAATAAAATTCAACCTGGCCAATCAAAAAAAAATATAGAAATTATTACAAGAAACAGAAAACTGAATCCCATTTACTTTTGATATTTGGACTACAGTATCAATAAAAGCTTTTTTGGCTATGGCTGCATATTTTATCGATAAAAATTTTATTTTTATATTATATAATTTTTTAATAGTATTATATACTTGCAGTATAATGATTATTTTTTTAACAATAAAGCATGTATTATACAAACAATAACATTTAAACAAATAATTTATGCATGTATAGTAATTGTTATAATAGCAATTGTTAAGATAGCAATTGCTGTAATAATAATTGTTAAATGATCTACAGTAGAACACAATTGGCTAAAACAAAAAATATATATATAAAGAAAATTTTTTATCATTTTTTCTTTAATCTACTTTGATTCAACTATGATCCACCACCATATACCAACAGCAATACCAAGCTTGCAAGGTAGCTGTTTCAATATTATAGTTTACAGTATACATGCAGTATAAATTATTTGCTGTTGACTCAATTCCCAAAATCCTCAAAAATAATTGCATCATGACTCAATTATTTATATGTTTTAATAGTGACTCAATTAATTGCGTCAAATAATTGCGTCAATTGTGTCAAGGATCTATGAATTTCAGCAACATGTATAATTTACAGTTACATGGCTGTCAATTTTATTGTCGATTTTATTATTGATTTTATTATTAATTTTATTATTGATTTATTATTGATTTTTTTATTGATTTTTTTATTGATTTACTGCTGGTTTTTTACAATTACTAGCTACTTTTCTACAAGCAACAAGGTATATATTCCTATTGTTTCATTTATTTTTTTCACTGGTATTTTTGGAAATCGTTTTTTAACTCATATTTAATTTTATCGATTAATATTTATATACAGGCATACCTCTATATACTAAGGCAAGTATCGATACAAGCAAGTGTTTATGTTTTAAAATAAACTTTTATCTAATTGTAATTTTAATACAGGAAACATGATGCAAGCAGCAAAAAAACAGAAACAAGTTAAATTGAATGATAAGCAGAGGGAAAAAATTGTCAATAAAATCAATTGATTATATCCAGCAATTTTTGTCGTTTAAATATACAAGTGGCCTCCAATAGGAAACCTTGGACTAAAACTTGTATGTTTAACTTCTAGAAATTTTGCTGCTAGCTATTGGGGCTGTAATGATGTTGTCTCCAGTAGAAAACCCTGGACTAATTCATCGAAACTTGTTTTGATTAGCTAGCAAGCATGCAAAAGTTATATTGCTATACTGTTGTTGCTTCTAATGGAAAACCTTGGACTCAGGCAGGGCTATCGATATAATATATAGCAAGCTCTATGTCGATATAAGTTAATATTTATAACTTGTAGCTGGAAAATCAATTGATCGATTCAATATAGGTGCAAGGTTATACATATATATACAGTATATAGCTAATTCTTCTATTTTATATATATAGAAACCTACACCACTACACTGTATTTTCTGTGGTCATTAAAAAATAAAAACCTAGAGAGTATGATAATTTTTACAAGACCCAATTTCTAAATTAGCAACTGTTCGCCTTGCTTTATGTAACTTTGGCATCGATTCTTTTTCAAATGTAAATATAATAAATAAACATGCTTTATATTTGTTATTTATTAATGTTTTTAAATAAATAGGAAAACTGGTAGAGAGAATTCATGTCGTACCCAATCAGCCAACAATCTACTTCCAAATCTAGTTAGGCTGCACGAAGATGTGACCTCTGGTCTTCTTGATGATCACGGGCTGAAAACAGGTCGAAGCAAGAAAGGCTACATGAGGAAAGGCTTCTGGTCTAACTCTGGTATAAGCCCACAACCCCAATTGGCACGACAGACTTTGTAGCACCACCTCCTATTCAGGTTGAATGGCTTCCTGAATAAAAGTTGTATCCAATTAGCCAACTTTCCCAAACTGGCATGGCAGACTCCGTATAATGCAGGTCAGACCTCACTACCCTATTTGATGTTAGTGCAATCTGGATTGGTGACCCAATTGGGAAAGAGTAGGGTCACAAGCCAAAAAGGTGACCGCTAGAAAGGTTTTTCAACTGTTGAACAGGATTTTCCTTATCTTATATTTACAAATAGGAAGTTATAGTATAAACCAGGATATGGACTCACCTACTTGGTGAAAGTTGGTATTCTGGTAAAAAGGAGCGGGTAGCTTGAGTTAATATTAGCAATATGTTAATAGACTATTTACGCGTAGACAATTGTAATCTTAAATGATCTCACAATAAAATACATGCGTATATTGCAACTTGGCCCTTTAAAAAAAAAAAAAATAAATAAATAAATAATAATAATAATAATACGTAATAATTAAAATTAAAATTAAATTAAATAATCTATAAAATTTATAAATATATATATACAGTTAACTCTCCCTAAATGCACACCCTTGGGACCAAAATTGTAAAGGTGTGCATTTAGAGAATAATATAAAAACGTGCATTTAGAGAAAGTATAATAAATTTATATAATTTAAATACATTTATTTAATTATTTATATTTGAAAATAAATTATTTATTTATTTATTATTTATTTATTTAAATATTGTTTTATTTTTTAAACTTTATTTATTTATTAATTAATTAAAAATATTGATCTAGATTAGTTTGTTGCATCATATTAGCTTTTTTTTCTTTAATATATTTCTCAAGAATATTTGTTATTTTTATATACTTACTTGCATTTTCTTGTTGTAATAAAAATGTTTGTACAGTTTCTAAACTTTGTAATGCCATATTAATACTAATAGATGTTATTTCAATACTATCATCTATGTTCTCTAAATTATTTTCATCTTCCGTTATTTTAAATATATCTATAAGCTTTGCTATTACCTGATCATCATTAGGCATTTCATAAACAATATCTTCTTTAGGAATTGACAAAAATTCATTAACTTCCATTGATTTAGAAAGATGAAGTTTTTCAAAAACTTTACTAAGTTCATCAAATATAGCATTTTCAGCTATACGGACATGATCTGAGAGACCTTTTAAGTCAGAATTAATACCAATATAAAGAATATTAATATGACACCAACAATTACGAATTGTTTCTTCTGTAATTTCTTCCCATGCTTTAATAATATATTGAAGAGCTTGAAGAATGTTCATTTTTAAAAATTCTATTTGTTGTCCAACTTCATTTTGTTCCAACATCCATCTAAATATTAATAAAAATTAATATTTTTTTAGAAAAAATTAAAAAAAAAATAACAATAATATCTTATAATGTTTGATAGCAACGATAATGTCATTTAAATGCCATTATGATTTCAGCATCTATTGATTGGATTTTTGCAATTGTATTTGGTGAAAAGAAGTAAATATCAATATATTGAAACATTAAACCTTCCAATTTATGACTTGAACAATTGTCAATAAGCAATAAAATATGATTATCACCATGTTTTTTAGTAACTTCCTTATTAAAATACTGTAGCCATTCTTGAAAAATAGATGTAAGCATCCAAGCCTTTGTATTATTTCGATATATTATTGGCAAATTATGAATATTGACATGTTTAAAATATCGTGGTTTTGCATATTTGCCAATTATAAGTGGATTTAGCTTATGCGATCCATCAGCATTTGTACAAAATACAATTGAAAGGTGTTCTTTATCTTTCTTACGACCTGCAAGACATCTCGTAGTCAATGTCTGATTTGGCTCTAATCTAAAAATAAATTTAATATTAGATTTTTATATTAAATATTTTAATGCACAATTATTATATTTACCGATAGAAAAGACCAGTCTCATCCATGTTGTAAATACGTTCAGGAGGATAATTAATACATATTTCATGCAACTGTGGTAAAGTCTCAACAATAACATTTAAATTGACTAATGCTTCTTCTCCTTGAAGTTTTATTTGATGGATGTTGTTTCGAATTTTAAATTTTTGAAGCCATCCAATAGAAAAGTTTAATGCACCTTCAGGAATTCCCAACCCATTTGTTAGCATTTTGGCTTGTTCAGTTAAAATAGCATCACTTAGTATTGTTTAATGCTGATGCATTAAGACAAATTCCTTAAGTGCTTGTTCGAGCTCTGGGTATGTAACAGATCTGTGTCTTTTTGCATTTGGAGCAATGATTTCTTCAGAAAGTAACTGGTCACTTCTTTGCAAAATTCATGTTATAGTGGATTCATTAACCCTGACTTGCCATTTATTTTCAATCCAATTAACATACTCTGTACGTGATTTCTTATTATCACGAGCATACAGACAAAGTTTGTATTTTTGTGAATCAGTTAAAGTTGTTTTACTTTTTGGCGGCATGTTTATTAATGATGAAATTTTAGTACAATCTTTTAACTAGCAATTAGTTATAAAGGATATGACTACGATAGCATGCTTAAATAGTAGCTAACATGTCTATTATATTAAGACGTTCTGTCTACTGTTGACGTAATCAATCGTTGCGACAATGGTGAGTCGGCCATAATAATAATTAGGTAATAAAGAAAGAATTGTTAAAAAAATTATGTAATCTAGCTTTAGCTTTGTCATTGTATTATTGCCTATTGTTCTATGTCCAAGCCGCCATAGCCAAATGTAAAGAAGTAACTTAGAAAAGTTAAGAAAATAGCACACACCTCAAATCACTTACCTGACGATGGTTACGCGAATCTCTACTAGGATTAGTGACAGACTCACTGTTACACCATTACATTTTTGGTGGTGACTATTTGTACAAGAACGAAGTCCAATATTTTGTTTTTTTAGAGAACCGTTCAAGGCATAATGAGAGAAAACTGCCTAAAAAAAAGAAAAGAAATATTCACCAAACATCCATGGCACGGCACCTAAAAGAGCGAAAGAAACCGCCCAGAACATCATATATATTAGTTAACAATCGGCTATCATCCGTACTATGATAAAAGAAAAAAAAATGTTAGAGATAAGATGTGATACAACTTCATTTACCTCCCTGCGCCGAAATATTCGGAAGAAACCGATAGACGTAACAAGACCGAAAGGAGGGACAAAAACTTTGCAAACCAAAAGATATAAATTCAGAGGTAGATCAGAAAAGGACCTGCATTCATGGATCGAATGCTACGACATCACTAACTTTAGGAATTGGACCATAAAAAGCTGAGAGAAATAAGTATTTAGAGGGAACTGTACTAGAATGGTATGAAGACTGCCAAAACAAACTTACCAATTGGGACGATAAATATGACCTCGAATGGAACTTCGTGCTGACGTTTATACAGCATTTCGAAATGCGTGAGAAACATCGTGAATGGCAGAGGAAGTTGGAAATAATGAAGCAAGATAAAAACGAATGGTAGCTGAATACGTCCGAAGGTTTATGAAGCTACTCAGAAAGCTTCACTCAAGAGTGGCTACTTCAAAAAAGTGGCAAACTGGCTGCTGATACTCGTACTATGAGAGGACATCTTATTACAACTTCTGTTAGAGATTTGGTCATACCGACAGAGGCACTCAAAGAAGCGATAAGGATCGAACGAGAGGCCAACAAGACAAAGAAATTAGAAGCTTGTATCAAAAGATTAGGGAAGCAGATACAGAATATAGAGATAAAACTTAACGTACCTGCTGTCTGTGATGAAGGAAGCAATATTTACTCCTTATTATTAGGTCGTCATCATAATAATCAATATGTAAATTATTTTATTGAAAAAAAAAACAAACAATATTTTACAAGTATATTATTATTAAATTAATGTCTTGAATTTTACAATTCAGTACAATCATGACGAAAAATAAAGACTTCATGATTACTTAATAAATTTTGCCATAGAAATTTAAAAGTAATGGAGAGACTTATTTTTACTTGTCAATCTTCTTTCCTTTATTTTTACGAAAACTCTCGATCCTTGCATCCTCCAGTATGAACTTGTACCAAGAAGCAATTATATAGATAGTGCTAGCGTGCCACAAAGAATATGCATCAAAGATTCGCCACCAAGAAGGGAAATCAAATACTTCCAATGAAGTGGTAATTATAATTAAAGCAACTATCACAAGAGGCTTCCAATAATCGTCCGGTCTTCTATGCCAATGTGTTAGTGACCACCCAACCCAGATGAGATTGTTCAGCAAGCTGATGCCAATATTGGCGATAATGTTGTATTCGTAGTCAAATTTGAAGAAGTGTAGGTATGAAACATGTGCAGAGAAAGCCAATAAACAGATCAATGTCCATATGGTCGTATATTTAGTGTTTCGCACTTAGAATACGTGCAGAACTGTGCAGAATAAATTATAGAGAATAGAGAGGCCAGCAGAAAAGTAATCTAACTCTTCGCTCGTGGGGAAGTTACGCATATGATATACAAAAGACCATATCCAACTATTTATACCAATGTAGACATAAATTATATAAAAATTTTTCATGTAATAAAAGTCATGAATTTGTCGATGAAGTTTTGGTAGGTAACGATAATGCATATAACCATTTAAAATACTAAATAGTATGCTAGTAGATTCCTGAATTTCCCAAAGACAATAAAATGGCCATTTCCCGTAATATTGAGTTATCTCTTTGTTTAGACTTACTGCCTGATCAGTGATTTGGTGCATACACTCATATTTGCAATTATCTTCACAAGACCAAGCAAAAATATGGGGCGCTATACTATATTTAATGGTTAGGTCACGTGTGTGCATTTATGGAGATTATTTTATATAGTTGGGATTGCAAAATCCATTGCACATGCAGAATTTAAAGAGTGTGCATTTAACATTAAGTCCCAAGGTTGGGACCATCAAACACTGTGCATTTAAAGAGACTATACATTTAGGGAGAGTGCATTTAGGAAGAGTTAACTGTATATATATATACGTATTTTTAAAATTCTGAGTAAGCTTACTCTAATTTTATTAGTTTTGTAGAGATAACATATATTACATATATTTTACTACAAATCACTACAATTAGAATTCACCCACAAGTATACTATCTGGGTGCACCTACCCATAAGCTTTTTTTATATTTTCTAGCCTCAAATTTATAAACTTTTCAGTAAAATCCAATCACCAATCAAATTACCCATAGAGTACTATGCCTCTATCTTCTTCTGGTTGTTCATCTTATTTAAGACACTCAGTCTGAATTGTCACTATTTGGAGAAGCGGATGGAACCTATTGGCCAGGATTTTTGTTTCAATATCTTTAAATATGGGATTGATGATCCAATCCTTTTAGATAATGCCAGGCTTCAAGCATAGACTGCTTATTTAAGAGGGCACAAATCCTCCAAAGTTAGACTAAGTTTTAAAAGAAGTCTTCCATTCTGGAAATCATTACCAACTAAGTACCTTCACTATAGATAAGAATAGTGAGTATTGCTAGCAAGTCATTACTCATACTAAAGGAAGGGTATATTAAAAGCCTTGCTGAATAGTTTTCCAGTTTGTGGCTTTTCATATTATATTTCTTTTATAGTCTTATAGACTATAGGGGAGAAAAATGGCCTATTGTGGAACCAGGGATTGCATCAAACTTTTAACAACAATCATCATAACACAAATCAGATGATCATTATACTACAACACCTTTTTTTGGAAATCACAATCTCAACGCCTACTGGATCAGCATGTAAAATGACTTTTCATGAAAAACAACACTTAACAGGTTATGGTGTCAGATACCATATTAATAAGGATCCTAACGATTCTCTTCAATTCTGTATTCGATTCTCAAGTTTATATTAAATTTAATAGATAGGGTATACCCTATCATCATTTTTAATAGTGTTCCGAACCTCATGTGATTCTGTTCGATTCTATTTGATTCCAATTTTCAGAACCATAATACTAATGCTTCTTATTTGGGATTAGGAGCAATCTTATCACAAAAGAATAATAAAAGAAACGAACATGTAGTTGCTTATGCAAGCCGCAGTTTGGTTGGAGCTGAATATAATTATTCACCAACTGAAATTGAATGTCTTGCATCTGTATGGGCCATGAAATACTTTTGACCTTATATATATTTAATGGATTTTATATTAGTAACTGATTATGCAGCATTACAATGGATAATGAATAACTCCAATCCAACAAAACAAATGACTCGATGGATTCTTACTATTACTGACTACCCCTTTCAAATTCAATATCGCAAAAGCAAAATGTATCAAAATGTGGATATATTATCACATATATCCTATCCTATAATTAAATAATTATAGATTTGGAAACTTATCAATAGCTATTTCAATATTTATTAGATGAAACTCTACCAATACACCTGGACAACAAACAATGAACAACCCTTAAAAAACAAGCAACACATTATTCGATACAATCATATCAACTTTTTCAACGAAATATTAAAAATCCAATCGAACCTTTACGAGTTATCAAAACAACTGAGCTGGAATCAGTTTTATACAATCTGTATAAAAACATTTTATCTGGATATTTTGGGATTGAAGCAACTTATAATTGAGCTAGGAGTCGATACTATTGGCCAAATCTATACAAAACTATTGCCAAATATATAAAATCCTGTGACACATGTCAATAACAAGGAGCACCTGTACAACATGAGGAAATGCACCCAATATCAATAGGAAAACCATTTGATCAAATAGGAATTGATATTATAGAACTATTAATAGTAACAACTAGTGGAAATCAATATATTGTTGTAACAACTGAATATTTGATTAAATGGCCTGAAGCTAAAGCCATTAAGAATACTAAGGCAATCACAATTGTTAAATTTATTTATGAGAAAATTATCTGTCAACATAAATGCCTTGAAGTCCTATTATTTTATCAAGAAACACCTTTTTGTAATGAATTGGTAGACTCTTTATACCAATTGATACAAATTAAACATCATTTGTCATCTGCTTATTACCCACAAACTAATGGATTAACTGAGCACTTCAACAAAACTTTATGCACAACATTGGCCAAATATGTTAGTAATTATGGTGATACTTGGAATACTTTCCTAAATGCATTATTATTTGCATACAGAATTGTTTAAAATAGTATAATCAAATATATACCATTCAAATTAATGTATAGATGGAAGGCAATAACACCAATGGATTTACAACATCAAACATTAATAAAGGAGAAGGGAACTATAGAGAAACAATTGCAATAACATATTGATTTTATTACTAATGATCTACAAAATCTGTGTACAAATGCACAACAAAATATTGGAAAAGCACAAGAAAAGCAAAAGCAATACTATAATCAAGATATTAAAATAGAAAAATTCAATATTGGAGATAAGGTTTTATTATATGAATCAACAAAAGCAAAAGTACATAGAGATAAATTTAGGGAAAAATAGACCAGACCATACTATATACATGAAGTGAACTTAACAGAAGCATATAAATTAAGGACTATAGATGGAAAAATCTTGAAAAGAAATGTAAACACCAACTGACTCAAGCGATATTTTGAGACACTAATTTGGGAACCACAAATTATAATATAGTTAATTATTAATTATCATTATTTGGATAGCATATATATATAGGACATTACCTTTTTTGAGGACATAACAATAGAGATGGATAGTTATAACAATTGTGCGCAAGTGTGGGTACATAATACTTAGTTATTTTGGGAAAATATCTATTAGAAAAAGAGATTTGAAATTATATGACAACAAGAGCCCACTGAGCAACACCTTATTGCCATATTATCACTGATCCACAAAGTAACACAATAATAAGGAAAATGTGAACATCAATATGGACAAAGCGATTTATTTAAAAAAATGGTTCTGAAGGTTCATGAACTATATATGGATTTGGAAAATGAGCAAAATATTCTGTATTGCTAAGATTAGGACCAGGATCTTTATGTGGATAACTTTCTACTCAGGAAGGATTGGAAGTTCAAACAAAAGAACGAGAAGTAATATTAACCTGCCAAGGAAAAGGACAACAACTAGGAATGGGATGCCGATATTGAAATAATGCTGACTGAAGCTCATCAACATGCTCAAGAAATACCAAAACTTCTAAACACATGACATTTTCTTGATGAAGCCTTGCTACCATCCGACCAGTATTTATCTCAAGGAGTGAAGTAATATGAGACTAATAGTGACCCAGGGATTCCTGACTATGAACTTGAAGATGTCACAATTGATTTCTTTGCTCTTGATATTGTGATCGCAATTGGAATAATTGATTTCGCAACTCAACCAATTCCTCTTGATACTTTGGACATTTACACCTAACAATGGCTTGACCAAGGAACTTAATCTTTTTTTGAAGGGTCATGATGCAACCAACAACAGCATCAGGATGTTCAATAGCACAAGCAAGTCTGTTAACATGAGGCATAATGATGATTTGAAAAATAGAGATAAAAATATAGCAAGGAAAAGTTTAAGTCCTTAAATATGGAAGTAACCAATAATGTTAATTGGCATAACTTCAAAACCTATATAACTACCCCATATCCTGAGAAAATTTTCACTATAGAAAATACCAAAACTCACACGCCAACAATCTGCCTTGGGAAAAATGAACTTACTCAAAATGGATATGCTTTTTATTTTGGATGAAATCCCTGAGAGATTTACTACACCATATAATCCAGTCGTACCAATCAATGAATCTATTAGGATACTGATCTTGAAAATTACCCAATATATGTAACAATCTCATTGAATTGCTGTATTAGCCCATCTGTATTACTTAGGAAAATTATTAAAAGTCACAAAGGATTTACAACAAATTTGGAGAAAATATATCCAAAAATATCTACTATCTAATCATGGAAGGTATTATTGATCCGCCACATGAACCTATGAAATTTTTCAAAAGAATATAGAACAAATTTATCGAACAAAGTATCTATCTATGCACTACATCACTTGAATAACTAATGGAGATTATCAAAATAATTTTTTGGTTTTTGTGAAGGATTTAAGCTCAGGACTTCATCTTTTGAAGGGAGGAAATATGTAATAGAATAGATAACTTAGTCTTATTTTACTTATTTTTTATTGAATTATTTCCTATTCTATTTTTAGCAATAGCATTTATTTAGTTATTTATAGCATATATAGTTATTTATAGTCTGTATAACATAAATCGGACAGCCCAGGAGGCCTAAACAGCTTACAAGGCTCAAAGGATTTACAAGACTATCTAATCTATGAAATTAGGACATCGCGACACAGATCAGGCAGCCCAAGCACCCCAAGCAGCTCAGGCAACCTATATAGAAAAAACACTATATAAGTAGCTGCTGTACATGAATTTAGTTTTTCAGTTTCTGATAACTCACTTCTATAACCATTGGAATTTCTGATTTGGTGTCATAATAAAGTATTATTACACATTTTGGTTACAAAGATTCATTGGGGAATCTTTGCCATACCTTGGAATATTTGTAAGAGATTATCTCTAAAACAACGGACTGTTCTATATAATCTCTAATTCCTTCTAAAAACTACCACTCGGATACAAATCAAATGGATTTTGATTACAGTATTATATTTTCTTATTCTTTATTTTACAAATATTAAAGGTCTTAAATTAAATATAAAATATTTATAATCTGAAATATTTGTTAAAAGTCTTTTGATATATATTTATTTAAAGAATTTATATTTAATTAATTGAATATTCAAATTTGATTAATATACTTTTTTATTAATATTTATTTGACTGCTATATAAAGGTTAATATTAAAAAGCTTTACAACTACTATTTCAATTATTATAATATTTATAATTATATTTAGTTTTGCAAACTTTAAGACTGTATTTGTTATATTATTTTTAATTAAAATATAAAATCATTTTTATTTTCTTTATTATAATTGTCTTTAAGTATATTAAAGTAATCTATTATTAAATTTTTTATAAAAATTAATTTAGATTTTGCTACTATATAAATATAAAATAATTTATTTTGTTATTAATATTTGAGTATATATTTATTTGTTTGAAGTAACTTGTTATAAATATATAAATATATCTTTTTTAATATAAAAAATTGAAATAAACATATGTTCTATTTTTTTTTTTTTTTTTTATAGTGAAACGTACGCAAGGTGTGTGATCTTTATTGACACATTATATATCCAGACAGGCACCAAGTGTCTCTACAAATTAACCAGAAATCGGTTAATATATGAATATTTTTTATGTCTCTACAAATTAATCTGCAGATTAATACTGTCTAATGCCTATATTACTATAAGATTAGTTACGCCAACCACTATTACCCAACCTATGCGTTCATTTAAACACCACAAAGATGTACCCACACATCAGGTGAAACTTTCGCAGGGGGGAATCCTACCACTAGTTTAAACCCTCCTAAACCTGCTGGTTCATTATTGTAGGGAGCAAGTTATTATGGAATATTATTATAGAAACCAATCCCAATATTCCAGTTACTGTTATCACCGACCCTTAGGATGTGCCACTAGCATATTGTCACACTACTGTTTTCACCACCTGTGGAACTGGCATCCTTGCTTGGATTCTGATTTAATCTTGACGATCCTTACCAGACTTATTTGATCTTAATGATTTTTGCTTGGATTGTCGCCTCCTGTGACCGATAACCTTTTGCTCTTTTGATCTATTTAAGTTCATGTGAACATCACTTTAGGACTAGATATTCAAGCTTCAGATTGGAATAGGTCAGTTTAGGGTTAACTTCTTTGGGTTGTGTGATGGAGTCTACCGTCACCAGTTTGGGTTGAGATTTTGTGGGCTTTTATCGGAATTAGACCAGAAACCTTTCCTCATGCAATCTTCCGTGCTTCGACCTGTTTTCAGCCCACGATTGTCAGGAAGACCAGAGGTTCCATCTTCATGCAGCCTAACTGAATTTGAATATGATAAGGATTATTGGGTATGACATATGCAGAATATCCAGTAAACCTACATATAAAGGTAAATTCGCTTTTTGCCCCCCTGTAAATATTGAACTAGGGACATGCGTTTGGTGACCTGGAAGTGCTACCCACTGTGCTATTGACCTACAGGTTTTTAAACATATCTTCTATTAAAAAATTTAAAACATATTTATATTTGTAAACTCAAGTTATATTTTAATACTTAATTAATATTATATACATATTTATATTATATAAAATTTTATTTTGAGAAATAAATTAATTTTGATAAGATAGACCTATGGATCTATAGCACAGTGGTAATGCTTCATAGGTCACTAGGAGAAGGTCTAGAGTTCAAACCCACCTGGTTACAAAAATTTATCACCTTCATGATTGATTGACCGGCTTCCAATTCATGTTGTACTCAATCAGCTGACAATTTACTTTCAAATCTAGTTAGGCTGTATAAAGATGGGACCTTTGGTCTTCCCGACGATTGTGGGCTGAAAACAGGTCAAAGCAAGAAAGGTTGCACAAGGAAAGGCTTCTGGTCTAATTCTGATAATAAGCCCACAAACTTCAACCCAAACTGGCAATAGCAGACTTTGTTATATAACATAAAAAGGCTAATTCTAAGCAGATCTATTCCAATCTGGAGCTTGCAGATCTATCCCAATGGTGGTGTTCCACGGAACTTAATCATATGACCAAAGGGCAAGGTATCAGCTACAGGTGATGAAAAGACTAGACAAAATCGTTAAGCCAAGTGAGCCTAGTGAGGATCTACAAGATTAAATCAGAATCCAAGCAAGGATGCCAGTTTCACAAGTAGTGAAAACAGTAGTGCGACATTATGCTAGTAGCACATCTTGAGGATCGGCAATAACAGTGACTGGAATACTGGGGTTAGTTTCTATAATAATATTCCATGTGACCTTCTCCCGGCAGGCAGCCGAAAAATACGATTGGACCAATAGGATAGTAGGTTTAAACTAGAGATAGGACTTCCTTCATCCTGTGTAAGTCCCACCTGGCATAAGCCCATCTACTTGATGCAAGCTGGCCAACCAGAGTAGTCGGGTTGGACTTTGGGAAACCAGTACTACTGGAAACAATAAATACTAGGTAGCATTACTTTACATTCTAGAATAGCAATAGTTTAGTCTGTAAAGATGTTTAATGTAATGACAGTACTATTAATTAGTAAATAAAGTCTCACATCTAATGCCCTTAGCCAACTTAAAAAAAAAAAATTAATTTTGATAAGATCTGATATTACTTTTAATGTATATTTATATTCCATATTATACAGTATGGTGCAAAAAATTTTGAAATATTATTTATATAATATAAATACATATAACTTTTTCAAAACAAAAACAATTCATGTGAAATTTTAAATATGTAAATAACATATTCCAAACAATATATATAGGTACTTAAAATTATTTGATCATTTTATTTTTGTTACAAACTTATTCTTACAA
>CAJVPV010001639.1:0-15173 GCA_910591835.1 Acaulospora morrowiae | reverse complement strand
ATAAAAGCAATAGATAATTTAGTTCATATAATTCCAAGATTTGATAAAAGTAATGAATATTTATTAAATAATTATTTGTTTTAATATAATTATTATTACTTCAAATATTTTTAAATTTTTTTGAAATAAAAATTTCCAGTTTTTTATTTTAAAAACTTTTAAAGATTTTTGAAGATTTTTTCAAAAATTTTTGAAAAAATTTTTTTGGGTAGAGATCTCCAAAAATCTCCATCAAAAAAATTTCTTGATGACCCTGAATTCCTTAAAACCCAAAATTAATCTTGCCAAAATAATAAATAACAATAATCAACTTGAAGAAGACCTTACTATAGTTCAAGAAATCATTAACAAATACTTTCATAATATTATATGTAAAAGACACTTCAGTCTAGAAGACTTTCCAAACTGGCAAGATGAATATCTTCCCAAACTAGTCAATCAAGCTATATATGATCAAGTACTTCTTTTCTTTAATAACCATTCTGTCAATGAAGCCATATACGAATTACCCAAAGGAAAAGCTCCAGGAAAATCTGAAATTAATTACAACATAATTAAAATTCTCAAAAGCAAAATCATATTTCAGTCTTTAATCAAATACTATTCTTCTCTGAAGTTATATATCTTTAGAAACAAATATCAATCACTTTAATATCAAAAAAACTAATATGGAGCCATAGGCTCAATGACATCAGACCAATTTTGTTAGTTGACTCTGTAAGAAAGATCTTCACAGGAATAATTAACAAAAGACTTTCAAGTGTCCTCAAATTAAATTCAATATTATCTGAACACAACTATACAAAACTCCCTGGCCAAAGTACACTTGAACCCCTAACCATTGTCAAATCAACTATTCAAGCTGCAAATACTAATAACAAAGAATTTTGGTTTACCTCTCTTGACATCACTAAAGATTTCAACTTTATATCAATACCAGCTATTAGAAAATTCATAGAAAGAATTAAGTGTATCCTATTACTTCCCAATCTCTTTATCAACCTACTTACAAACTGAGAAGTATTAATCAACTCTTCTTTTGGACCCACAAAATCTTTTCTAGTCAACAACAGCATAGAACAAGGAGAAACTATTACACCAATAATCAAGGTTATTTTTTATAATCCCCTTGTTTCCAAATTAATCAAACACAAACCAACACAAGGTTTTATGGCTCCAAATGCTCTTGCCTATATGGATGATCTTGCTGTAATTGCTGATTTCAAGGCCAAAATGGAAGCCCTTCTTGAAACTGCCAACCAATTTTTCTAAATCAATAGTATCACATGCAACAAAGACAAAACTAAAGTTATTAACAATATTAAAGTTAAACGAGATAGCCCAAGAACAATTAACTTCGAAAATCATCCAGTGCAAATACTAAAACCATATGAAAGTATCAAATATCTTGAAACACTTATATCTTCACAAAATCTTCTTAAGTTCAATAGAAAGATATTTAATCAAGTAACCTGTCAAACCTTAGAAGAACTATCCAAGCATCAATGGAAAGAAAAAATTAAACAATGTATCTGTGAATAGATAATTCTGAGAAAATTTGAATACTTTTTGTCTATATTCTTTCTAAACTGCAACCTGCTTAATTTAATTGAAACAAAAATCAACAAACTCATCAAAACCGTATACAAAATCTCATCCAAATACCCCAACTCCATAATAATCAGTTATAATGGCCTGAACATATTACTTCTCAAATAAAAACAAAAATGCAGTCTTATCAACAACCTAATAACTAAACTAGCTATCCCCTGCATTAAAAAATATATAACACAAATTATTCAATCTATTTGAAAAAAGGAGACAATCTGGTTCTGTTCAATTTGCAAGCTAGACAAATTCAACCAAGACAATTGGATTTCATATGCAGCCAAAGTTGCAAAGAATCTAAAAATTCAGATCTGTCCTCCAAATTGTTCCTTTTACTTTGAAAATGCTCACAATAGCATTGGTCTTCTTTTCAAAAACATGTCATATCAACTCAGAGAATTAGCAATAAAAATATCAAATGCTTTCAATATTAAATTCACTACTCAACTCTTACGATTCAACAGTCTCCTCAAACTATTCTGGTTACAAATCATCTCCTATACTGACATCATATAATGTGGTCCAGAACCAATTTGATTCAAAAACTTCAATAATAATGACAGTCTCTTGGGATCTCATAGGTCCATTCCAAATTCAAAACCACTTTTTTGGTTTTTTCACAACATCAACTCTTTCATCAAGATATATAAAAGACATTCAAGCATATATAAGAACATATTCCTAAAAGACAGACATTATACAATAGACCCTAGTAACAATTTTATCAAATGCCATGGCTGTTCTCTAGGCTGACCTTCCAACAACTCCTATTTATTAATTTTTTCTAATACTAATGTTTCCTCACTTTGGACAATTAATAAAATCTCACCCAACTTCAAGTATCATCTATACAATATTATAAAAGAACTAGCAATCTCTCCATCCAAAAATAAACTTGCTATCTATTCAGTAAATATCACACCTGCTCTATCAACTCTCTTATCACTTCAAGCAATTGGCCTTCACAATTCATACCATATTTAACTTGTTAAACAAGATATAGTGATTAACGATATCAAAATTACAATAACAAATTCAGAACTACCAACAAATAATATGCTTCGTATCATTTACGAGATCCTGCAATGGTGCACTATCCAGTATACTATCAAAATTAGAAACAACAAAAACATTATTCAAACTCTTTCTAGCTTTTCTAGAAAATGAACAGAAATTAACTTTGCCACCTTAATATCAAGAATCAAATACATGGCAGCACAAAAATCTATTAATCTTAATCTTATCAAACCTAAATTCAATCCAAGGACTATCAATAATATACAATGGAACAATCCACTTCTATACTTTGCAAAGAACCCTATCATAAATCACACAGATTTGGAAAGTTGCTTAAGATAGTGCAAGAAAATCTTTAGCATTATTAGATCTTATATAATATGTAAAAGCTTCTCTGTATTCAAAACACTTAATCAATCTTATAACATCATCGATCTCAAAATAATTAACCTATTCAACAAACACATAAAAGGACTTCATAATAATAGTTACAGTAATCTGGTAGCATTCAGAATCAAATTACTTTTGGGTATCCTTTTTACATAAGAATTTTTTCACAACCTATATCCTAAACATTACAAGAACCCATATTGTTCCAGATACAGTTTTTGATTAGAAACTATCTTCTACATTCTCGATTGCTCTGAAGCAAAAGAAGAAGCCAAGCAAATCATCAACTCAATTAATACAATTCTTTATCCAGATAACAATAACCATCCAATCTCCAACATGCAACAAATAGTAGAATTAACATGTGGAATTACTGCAAATATATTTTCTATAGCCAATATCCACAATTGGATCAAAGTATTTATTGAAGCTCTCACAATGTTTTACAATCTCATGTGGAAACTCTATTGCAGCACAGCAAATACTTCACTATCCATTAGCATTAAATAAAACAAAACAATAAAAACAGTAACAAAGCCAACAATAATAGCAAAAATAATTACAATCCCAATGCAAGTACTTCAAAAACTAATTCCATTTTTCACATTGACACTAATTCAAATCTTCAAAACAACAGTACAATAGTTGATATTTCTACACTAGTTGCAAAAACATTTATCCAAAACAATCTAAACTTTTCATTATGTATTTTTAATCTTATTTCAAATTATCATAATTTTATTTCTCAAAATAGTTCTGAGTAGACATATATAGCTGCTTGGTATCATTTGATTAGTATACTGGTTTTAAAACATCTTTTATAGTAGAAGTTAAATGATTACTGTAGACAGGTTAGCATTAAATTCACTGCAAATTGCATATGAGAGATATTGTTTCTTTCTAAATGTATACCTTGTAATAAATATACATGTTGCTGAAATTTGTAAATTCTTGACACAATTGATGCAATTATTTGATGCAATTAATTGAGTCAATATTAAAACATATAAATAATTGAGTCATGACACAATTATTTTTGAGGATTTTGGGAATTGAGTCAACAGCAAAATAATTTATGCCACATGTATACCTTGTAATATATGAATAAATAAAGAAATAATGTTTACCTATTTAAAATAATAATAATAATAATAATATATTTTTTGAAATATGACATTAAAAAATAAAAAAATAATAATAAAATATTATTATTAATTAATAAAAAAAAACTCTTTCCCAAACACACTTGCATCACAAAAAAATTACTAAATTAGAAAACTCAAAATTTCTTCTTGAAAAAAAAAGCAAAAGATCCTAGGGAGCTCTCCCTTTTCAAGGATCAAGTAGCCAATTACAAACATGTTCTCCTTGACATACTTGTAACCAATATCAAAAGCCCTCAAGCTATTATCATTTACAGAAACACCAAAACAAATAAAATCTATGTCTCTACTCCTGCCCAATCAATTTACTTTCCCAGACTGAGAAACTGCCCAAAAGTATAAATAATAGCTGTCCGCTTTCTACAAAGTGATTTAGAAAGTCCCAATATTATTAGTGCCATCTTTGAAGACTACCAAAGAACTAGAATATCACCTATACTTACACTTGCCACTATAAATATGCCAGAACCAATGCCCTTAGAAGATCTAAACTCATTTATGGAATTTCAACACACCTTTCAACTCACAGACAAGGATAGAATGGACATCATAAGAGAGATTATGAAACATGATCTCAACTATGGCCTACATATCCCTTAGGAGAAACTTAATATTATCACCTTTGAAGAAAGTAAAACTTTCACTTTTGAAAGAAAAATCAGGACGCCCTTACCCTCCAAATATACCTGCACCCACAGAGAAAATGATCGACGACAATAGTATGCAACCTGATTCTTCTCCTGCGACAATTCCTGCATCTATCCCTGAACCTATACCATCTATTAACAATAACTTAATGCAGTACCCACATAAATCTGAAATGAGCAATACAGGTACCACTGCACCCCTACATGAGAACAGTACCAATCAACACAACACACGAAACTCTTTTGAAATGGAAATTGATGTTCCTTCTACACATAATGAGCCATACTCACAACCTACAACCAATATCTCCTCTTGGGCTGACAAAACAGAAGCCAAACTATCACCCTCAACCACCAGCCAATTTGGAAATGACATCTGTAACACCACCCCTGAAAATAAACAAACCAAGATTCTTTTGTACTGTAAAGAAATAACTAACTGCCCTAGAACTCCAGAGGATGTACTTAAACTCTTCATAAAAATTAGAGATGACTCCAAAGGTCTTTCCAAATCTTCATTAAAAGCTATTTTTATAAAAATTGATCATAGAAACAGTGATTTCTTTAGAACTTTTACCAAAAATGAACAAATAAAAGACAAACACCAACTTGAATATGAAAGAATTGAAAATGAGTTTAAAGCAAATTATCTTAAGGTGAACAACATCGGCTACATCACCAGAACCACCAGGAAAAAAATTCAGATAATCATTAATAAAGCACTCTTCACTGCCTACCTCAGATTAACAGACCTCACAAAACTAAAATTCTGACAAGTTACTCAACTCTTGGAATATGGTTTCAACTTTTTCTTCGACCCTACACTTACAAAAATAGACTATCAAGAATTGTATAATAAGTGTGAAGAACTTATCAAAATGAAACTACCAAATCTTCCTGAGTCATCCAGCGACATCCCAGCATCAATTAAAATTAAATTACCTAAAGTCATCCCATTACCTTATCAAAATTCATCAGAGAAGTAGCAGAATGCCTCAGAGCAGATTACAACTTTAATTTACTCCCATCTTTATTTTTCATACAAAGATCAGATCTTCCAGATAACCCAACTAACCTCAAAAGCAAACTCCATGGTATCTTTCCTCTCACCAGCAGAGCTAACTTGAGAAACCTACGAGAACTTGTTGGCAAACTAAAAGATCATTACTATGTTCCAAGCAAATTATCCCAATCCTATTTTAATCTACCTTCACTCAAACAACCTCTTCCTCCATCATATACAGACCTTCCTGAATATTTTCACTCCTACTTTTCTGTCAACAACAATCTAAAAATGATCCAAGCAGCAGTCCAAATTTTAAGAGACGATATGTACACTGTGAAGAAATTGCCACAAGACTTTATCAAATCTAAGAGATCCCTATTATCAATGCACTGGTATAATGAAAACAACAGCAACATTCTATCTATTATCAAATAAGACAAGATCAAAGAATTCATCAAACAATTCAAAAACAAGTTCTTCTTCAAACTCACATTAGGCCCCAAATAAATTAAAGAAGGTCTAATCCAATCAGAGAAATCCATCATTCCAGCCGAGTTCTCACAAGTTGAAGAGAAATTGTGTATTACAAGTGACAAGTTAAATAGAAACATTCTGAATTTGAACTTACAACCAAGAAAATAAAAGACAACTACTTGGGAGAAATTTCGCAAGAATGGATCTCACTCATTATGCCCAACCTCTCTAACCTAACCATGGCACAAAAAGCATTCAAATTTGAAAAATCTATATTGTCACTTTCCATAATTGAGGACAAAACCTTTCCCAACAAAATTAAACTGCTTAAAAAACTCTTTTACTTCAAAAAACTACCTGCTGGATTCATTATTGAACCAGAGTCACCTGATTCAGACTTGACTCTTCTCTCTTAACTTATATAAATATGAACACAATAGCATCCAACTCAAGTCAATCATTTTCACTTAACTCAACAAGTTCCCCACCTATATCCACCTTATTAATACCAACTACGAAATACACAACTAAGTTACCTTTAGCAACAAATAATATCAAAAATCTCATCACAATTTCTATACTTAATGTCTAAGGACTCAATGATAAAGAAAAGCATTGGGAATTAACCAAAGCTCTAACTAGCGAAAGGCATATTTTTTGCTATTCTGAAACTAAAGTCACCACATTAAACCTATTACCCACAACATTAAACAATACTACTATCATCTCTAGCCTCTCTACTGTTGTGGCCAGCAACAGTATAGCAATCTTTCTTATCAAAACAATCTCAAATCATATATTTAAAACATTTACCCTCAATGAATTTTGATATCCTGTCCATTTGAAATTCAAATCCAAAGTAAATATGGTTATCATTTCATGTTACCTTTCTCATGATCCAAACACAAGGAAAATAGCAGTCAAGACACTTAAAAACTTTATCAAAGAACATTCCAGCAAGCACATAATACTCTCAGGTGATTTCAATACTTATCCTTTGTATGCCCCACACATCAATACTTTAACATCAACATATAAGAGACATATCTATTATTACTTTAACAAATTCATTGACATAGCCAAAGTAACAAATAAAAAAGATCAATTCGCACATTATACCAGCAACAGCGTCTCCAAAATCGATCAAATATGGATTACCAGCAATCTAGCAAGCAAAATCCTTTCCTACAAAGTTCATGATCAAATAGCTATAAACTCAGATCACAAACAAGTAATATCTATTCTGAATTGGTTTGAGTACAAGCTCAGCAGAGTCAGCTTTAATACTAGCATCTATCAATTTAAAGAAGCTAACCCAGAAAACATCAAAGCCTTTCAGGAGAACATCAAATTAGTCTGCCAAACTATCAGCACTCCAACTTGGAATACCATTAACAATATCGTCAAAAACTCACTCAACAACAATATCACTAAAAGAACATGTACATCTCCCACTCAAAACATTGATTCTCTTAAACATCACACTAGAGCTCTGAAAGCCATAAAAAAAGCAATTAACAAAAGCAAAAACAATTATAATAACAATAATTTCTCTTCTAAACTTTCAAAAATCACAGTTGCAGCTCTCCAAAGAATTACTGATAAATCTCCATCCACCAAAGATCTCAAAAAACTGATAAAAATCCTGATTAAAGAAAAACTAGTCAAACTCAATAATATCATTATCCAAGAAATACAAAAAGGAATAGAATCAAATTATCATAGATTTTGGACCAGATCCAAAAATGTTCTCAAAAAAGCATTAGATGACCTAAAACCTTCTCTCGACCTTTCAATACTCATAGGCGATAATGATCAACTCCATGATAATCCAGGTGAGCTCACAACCATTATATCCAACCACTTCAAGAAAATCCTAGATCCTAAATCCTTCCTTCTGAACAACAAATGGAATGACCACTACAAACCACTCAACTATATTTCTAATAATACTTTTCTTGATCTTACATCAATAATTTCAGATCTAAAAATGGAAGAAGCATTCGCCAGCCTGCCTAAATGCAAGGCTTCTGGATTTACTTTCATCTTCTATAAAATATAGGTCCACATCGGCACAACAGCAAAAAAACACTTAAAAACTTTGTTAAATAGCTCACTCTCAACAAGTCAAGTTCTCAAATTTTGAAAACAATCAGCAATTACTTTATTACCAAAGAAGTTAGTTTGGTCACATGACCTTACTGATATTCGTCCAATATCTTTTATCGAGACTAGTAGAAAGATTTTTACAAAGATTATCAACAACAGACTTGCCACCAAAATCTTGAAGTACAAAGTCATCTTAGAATTCAATTACGCAGGCCTGAAAAACCAGAGTACCACTGAATCTATTGCAATAATTACCTCAAGTATTAATACAACAAACAATTTAAACAAAGAAATCTGGATTGCATCATTTGATATTTCTAAAGCCTTCGACTTTGTAAATCTTCCTAGCCTTAACAAAACTTTGGAATGAATCAAACTCTTAACAAAATTCAATTCACTACTTTTCAATCTCTTAAATAAAAGAGAACTGAAAATAATAATGTACTACAATCTGTCCAATCCTCTTACAGTTAGCAAAGGCTTAGATCAAGGCAAAACACTGTCTTCCTTATTATGGGCTATCTTTTATGATTCCATGGTTACAAAAATAGCTTCATACTCAGCAACTTCCAAGATCCTTGCCTATATGGACGATGTTGCTCTCACTAGCTTAAGCATGCAAGTCCTATAAAAGACAACAAATATCTTCTGCTCCTTTTTGCTCTTAAATTCTATCAAATGCAACCAAAAGAAGACAGAACTAATCACCAACCTTAGGACAAGGAATTTAAAAAGGAATCAGTTTCTTACCATTAAGAATGTCAAGATTTACCCCAGATTATATGAAGAAGGCATTAGATACCTAGGTGTCTACCTATCAGGAAAATTATTATCCTCTGCCACAATAGTCAAGCTTTCAGAAAAAATTCAAAAATTTATTAATACCATCGTGTTACAAAAAGGCTAGAATGGTATAATAACTAAACAAGTTTCCTACTGTATTATACCAGCACAATTAGACTACACAATTAATGCTGCAGTTCCATTAGAAAGGAAGATAACTACTCTTCAGAGACAAATGAATAGACCTATATAAGCAAAACTAGGTGTCAAGCACACTATTTTCAACAAAATTTTACACTCTCATGCTGGCCTCAACACAGTCAAACTTCAAAATCGTCGTGATCTAACTGCTATTAAAATTTTCACTATCAAACTCACCAACCATAAAACTATTCCATTTACCTTAAAAGAGATCACATCAATACAGGCTGCACAAGCAATCTGGTGCTACCCAATCTGTATTTCCTACTATTTTGAAGAGTCTTGGATTACCTCTGCAACTATCCTAGCAAGAAAATACAATATCAGAATCTGTTTATTCTCCTGCCTCCTCAATTTAAACAATCACGAACATTCTATAGGATTAACCACCAGGCTCAAGAAACTTGTTGCCCTCTCCTTATTCTACACCAATATCAAAACCACCTACAATATATATATTTATAAACGAAATATTAAACTCTTATGGGAAGAGATACACATACATAATCCCTGGCCCAATCCCTATCTGATTCTCCTCCATTCCAACCACATCTCCAATAATCAAGGGTGACTCAACCTTTCTCACCAAAAGCTCTAACATCAAATTCAGAGTCTTTCTGTATAATAATTCTATCAATCTTATTAAAGTCTATACAAATGTTATTCCTTCATCAACCATCAAGGGCCTATATCACCAGTTGGATAACAAAAAAATAATTTCTTGCTCATGTCCAACTCAACCATGCATTAAAGAAATAAACACCTCTAACCTCAAATTTGTCTGGTATATCATATGTGCAAATTCAAATTACCTTCTCAATAACATTCAGAAGCTCTTGGACTCCTTCTCAAGTATACCACAAACCAACCCACAGATAATTATCTCATCTTCTCTGTCATCTGACCAATCCATCAATATATTTTTTTATCATAACAAAGGCAATAATATCTTGTTAGTTTCCAAACTAGCCAACACCCTAACCTATACCTTGCATTCTAATTTCTGGAGCATTTTTTGGCCAGTACTTTTTCAAACAATCACAGATCTCCCAACTCATTCATTACTCAAAATTTATCTTAACAAAATCTCTGATCTGAAAACTTCCAAATACTCAAATAGATTAATGAAAATTTCTTACAACAGACTTATTAATTAATATATTACTCTTATAGCAGCAAATAACATAAATATTTCTTGGTACAAATTAAAAGACCATCAACCACCACCTGCAATTCTTTCTGCCATTAATTTATCAATTCCTCAATGTTTCTCCCTCACATTCACATTCTCACTTTTAATCAATAATACTTATACCACAAGTGTCATATACTGGATTAAGTTTATAAACTACTACACCAACTTATTTGATATATTTCTTAATCAATCGGCAATTTACAAACCCTTATCTTTCATGAAATTGATAACCATTATTAAAGCAAACAACAAATTAAAAACATTCAATCAAACAAAATATAGAGCATTATCAATATTTAGAATAAAACTTTTTGCAAACCAATTTCCAACCAGAATCAAACTTCATAAATATTACCCTAGCCTCTATCTTAATAACATGTATCCAACATGTGACACATACTCTGAAAACCTATCACATATCTTTTCCTGCATCCATAACAAACCCTTAATCAACAAAAAGAAAATCAAACTTGAAAACTTAATTTTAGAGCTAAATCCCAAAAGTATCAAAGCTACTGACTTCATTGACATATTCAAGTTAACAGATAACAACTTATTAAATCTAGCAATTGGCAAATTTAATCATCCATTCAATTTTCTTCAAAAAAAAAAAAACATATCCAATTACACTCTCAAAATTTTATACAAGGCCTGAAAGGTATATTCCACCTCAGCAACTATATTGCCAGCATCTGAAATAAAGTGGAAAAAAACTTCTACCTTAAAATTACCAAACATAGGAGCAAATAGCAATTCAACGTTCAATACAATTCTAAATTTAACAATTACATCTCACAATTATACTGACAAGTCAATATTTACCCCAGCAGTAGTATCATCATTTTGAACAGGCATTAGCCATTCAACACTATTGTTATGAGTCCACTCCCATAATGGTACCTGGTTTCAATAGATTTGTTGCAATAGACTACAATTAATTTACTATGTAAAGATTGTTAATGTAATGACAGTAAATACTTCTTATTTAAATAAAGTCTCACATTTAATGCTTATTTGCGATAAAAAAAAAAAAAGATTATTTATTAATACTAAAAGATTTATATTTAATTTTTCGCAAAAAATTTTGTGCCACCCTGTATATACAAATCTGTAATTTTAAATTCCACCCGACTGAATCAGATTGTCCAATCACTTTTTTCTACCCTTCACAAAATATTGGGAAGGTTTCAACACTCGCTGGTTCGGTGATCGCATCGTCGACGCATATAAAAACTGAATTGGAGGAGTTCAATGAAGGCTTTGGTGTGCCATCCATTATTATGGATAACAAAGATATTGAAATGGTCACAGATAGTTATGAAGACGATATATATGAGAGTCAGCACATAGGGAATGATGTAGAGAAGGAAGAAAAGGAGATGGTGGATGCAGACAAGGCTATTGATGATGGTGGATGTAAAGGAAAGAAAAATAAAAGGCAAGATACATATTATTGTGTGTTACTTTTTTCTATTTTCATTACCATAATCCCATTATGATTCTTCTTTGCAGCTTAATTATTGATCCTTCGACTGTTTCGCGTTTTGTTCCGTCAGCCAATAACTTTTTTCCACACTCAAGCGAATCAGGAAAAACAGAAATCTGTGTAGTTGGGATGAAACGCGGAGAGGTAATTCGTATTTCTTATCCATTGTTTTAATAAAAACCACCTAATACCCTAAGATTTCATTGTTGCTTGAAAAGACGATAAGCTTCCAAGGTTATGTTCTTGTATCCCCCATATATGGAGACTCAATCATCATGGGTTATCGATTGCGCTCTGATGCAGTCCTAGGAAGAGATATCGTAGAGCCTGTACAGATTGAAAGCAACAAAGAGCTTGTATTCTATCCATTATTCTCTCCAAAAACTCATGCACTTGTCTGTATCGAGTCAGTGGAAAGGAAAAATGAAGAAACATCGAGGATTTCACATTCTGGAATAAAAACATCACCAGAAATTACTAAAATAATAAACAATCTCTTGAGTGAATTGAACTCCGTAAAAGAGGTGTTCGATACTATTTTGGCTTTCCGCGATATGTCGTGGTGTGGTATTAAAGGTGTGGAATCGGTAGCACAGCCTTTCTTCAAGAGAATTTTTTCCGTTGAAAGCACGATTGAAAAGCAGAATCATTTTAATATCATAGGCTTTCACCCAGTAAATCCAATTAACAAAATACCTTTCATAAAGATTTATTATTTATTATTTATTGTCATAATAATCATCTCATTCAACAGATATTCGATGTTACTCCTGACATAGTGTCCCTCGACATACCTGAATCATGGAAGAACGCAGCTTATCAACTTACGGTAGATACCACAGAATACAGTATGCACGAAAAAGATGCACCGGATGTTATTATAAGCGTGAAAGGTAGAATTCTAAATTTATGTCACTAGGTATTCCGCCTGTTTCTATCATCTGCGGACACCAAAATGTTGGAAAGTCAACATTTTCTAGATATCTGATAAATAGCCTATTTAACGTGTAAGTTATCCCATTACCATTCAAATGTTTATTGACGGCTGCGACGTTATTCTAATAACTTAATTTTCTCCAGTTGTCCTAAGGTTGCTTATGTTGAAAGTGATATCGGTCAACCAGAGTTCACTCCTTCGGGTTTGGTCTCTCTGAACATTCTAGACTCTCCCATTTTCGGTAATATATATTTTTTACCCGTTTGCACTTCCTTAACAATCCAGAGAGAGTATCTTTATGTTGAACCATAACCGACAGGCCCGTCATTTACACATATTCAACAACCTTATCGATCTTACTTTTTGGGCCATACCACTCCCCGTGATGATCCCGATTATTATCTAAATTGCCTACGCGAACTGATAATTGTATACCGTCGCGATATTTCGTGTGGTCCGAATTTTGGCATGTACGCAGATGACAAGACTCCGTATATTCCATTGGTCATAAATACTCATGGATGGGTTAGGGGTAAATACATCTAGGCGTGAAATGATATACACATATTGATTTACAAGTTAAATTGATATTTATTTATATCAGAGGGGATGGGTTACGATCTCTTTATTCATCTTCTGGGTATTATCAAACCAACACATATCGTTCAACTATATTCATCTACAAATACTCATAAAAACATTCGTTCACTTCCCAATCACGTTATCTCTCCACCAAATGAGGATCCACCAAAGATGATATTTGTTGAGATTGTCAACTCAAAGAAGATTTCTACAAAATATAAATCATCGGATTATCGAATGTTATCACTTCTTTCCTATTTTTATTCTAATGCCGTCGCCCTGACTCAAAAACAAGACAATGTTAAATGGTGGAAATATGATAAGCCTTTGATTCATCAAGTTCCTTGGTGTCTGGATTGGACTAAAGGATTATCCAAAGGAGTTTTTTTGTTTTTTGAAGATGTTCCTTGGAGTCAACTGCTTTATGCACTAAATGGATCATTGGTTGCGTTGATTGGTGACGCACCCGGGTTTGGTGGTGATGGACAAGAAATTCCACAGGGGAAAAAGGACGAAAAGATCGTAAGCACATGGTTTCTATGATCACAACAGATTGATACAAAAATAATTATATGTTGAATATCTTTCAATATAGCAACCGCCACTCTATTTTCCGTGTCCGGACTACCCGTCACCACCACCATCCGAGCATTCTTGCATAGGTCTAGCAATAATACGATCAATTGACCCAACCACTCACACCTTCCACATTCTTACTCCACTATCCTATGACAAACTACAGTACGTTAATGCCATGGTCAAAGGAAAATTGGAATTGCCGATATGGTTTAGGTTGGATCATACTAAAAATAATTCTACGGGTGTTTGTGGTGTACCATGGAAACATTTACCATATATGAGTTTTGAAGCTGGGTTGGGTGTTGGAAATGAAGCTCAACGGGTCAGAAAAAAAGGAGTGAAGAGAGACAGTGTAAAAGAATAAATGATACAAATGAGAGCTAATTTTTAACTTAGAATTAGGGACATCTCTTGTGGGTTGCGATAGATCTCTAATACTTTTCATTAATAATATGAATTACTCAATAAAATATGTATAAATTAACTTTTTTTACAGTAGTATTCAAAACATAAAAATTAAATTGTTTAAAGAATTATAAAGTTAAAAATATGTTATATACAGTATGGTGCAAAAAAAATAACAATTGTTATAACTTAATAAATAATTATTGAAAATTTATAAAAATTTATAAATATATATAAATATATAGTTAAATACCTTATAAACAACTTTACTTAATACTGTTTTAATCAATATATTAATATTTTTTAAAATAATTTAATTTCTATAATAAAAAAATTTATAATAAAAATTTTTTACTCTTTTTTATATATATAAAAGGTGATTGGAAATAGGTAAAAAAAAATTGTTTATTTTTAAACATTTGATTTTTTAATACTAAAAAATTTTATAAAAATATATAAATATTTCTAAACATTTCTAATATTTATATATATTATTTTTTTTTATTATATCTTCAAAATTAAATTAATAAAATATTAAATTATAAAAAAAATTATTTATGGAATTATTAATTAAAATATAATTATAAAAAA
>CAJVPV010001638.1:0-15175 GCA_910591835.1 Acaulospora morrowiae | reverse complement strand
TATTAGTTAGATATTGATAAGTAGGCAAGCTAGCATTTAACTCTTCTGAAATAATAAGAGAGATGTTGTTTCTTTCACCGATGTATACCTTGTTATATACAATATCAAATAAAGAAATGATGTTTACCTACTGGGGAAACCCAAAAAAAAAAAAAAAATTATAACAATTTAATTGAATACTTATAAAAAAATATTCAATATAATATTTTATTTGCTTTTTAAAATAAATAATATTCTTGAATCAAGAATTTAAAAAAACATTGTATACAATAGGTATAAATTAAGATTTTTAATAATATTGCTATAATACCAGTTCAATACTTAAATTTATTATAAATTTATTTAAGTATGTTACAATTTATATATTAAATTTACTATAAATTTGATATCTGTTTGATATCTTTCACAGTTCTAATTATAACTTGACTGTTGTGATTTTTAAGCAAGTTCATTATTATATTAATAATATTTGCTAATATATTAATTTTTTTCATAACTTTTTAAGCATATCATATTTTATTAAGTCATATACTTTGCTAATATTATAATTTAGTAACCAGTATTCTTTTTTCTTTTTTCTTTGCTTTTTTTAGCATGTTGTTTAGAATATTAATTGGTTCTTATGTTTTTTTACTTAGGAGTTTTATTTAATTTCTGTTAATCAATACATTATATATAGTAATAACTTCTGTGAATTTATTGTTAATCAGTTTGGTAAATATCTTTTTAATTATTTTTAAAAGTGTAATTGGTCTTACTAAATTAAGATTATATTGCTAATTTGTTTTTTTGAAATTGAATAGATAATATTATTTTGCTATTTTTTTAAAATTTTATCTAATGTGAATATTGTATGAAAGAGCTTGATTAGCTTTTGTAGTGCATTTGTTTTTAGATACTTTAGCATTAAATAGTTTATATTTGATTTATTAGATACTAAGTCATTAGATATTTTTTAAAAATGTTTTGGATTTTTATTGTTGTTATTGTTATTATTGTTTTTTAATATTATTTGTTTTTGATTTTTTGTTTTGATCTATATTCTTATTTTTATTTGATTTATCCTGCTATATAAAAAGAACTTGTACTATAATATAATTTTAAAAGTTATATATATTATGGTTCCAAAAATTGGAATTGAACAGACTTATATAGACTTGCATAAGATTCGAAACACTATTAAAAATAATGATGAGTTATAATCCATATAGCAAATTTAATATAAACCTGAAAATTGAGAATCAAATTGAATTGAATTATTGAAATTCTTAATATATATTATTTTCTTGATTTTCTAAAAATTAGTAATTATCAAAAGTTTTAGTTCTTTTGTAATTATTTTATTTATATTAATTGCTTGTCGCAATTGTTAAAAAATTAAATTAATTATTTTTTTTCTGTTAGTTATATAATTTATTTTTCTGTGTTTTATTGCTTTGATAATATATTTCTTGTTTTTTTGTCTAATTAGTATTTTTTTGATCAATTTGTAAGTTTACTTAATTTTTTAAATATATTTGTCAATCTCTTCTTATGTATACTTGTTAATTGTCAAAATAAGTATTGAATATATTGTTCATTTATATTGATTTTATCTATTAGTATAATAATATTCTCTTTAATATCTTTTCTTTTCTAATTAAGAGTAAAGTATTTTTTTATTCAAGTATTAAGTTTTTTTAAGTATCATAATTTGTTTATGTTTGTTTATAAAGTGGTGTGCTACTTTTTTTTTCTTTTTTTTCTTTTTAGAGAAAGATTGATATTCTGTCTTGCATGTAACTTTCTATATAATGTTTCATAGTTTGTTAACTATATACACTTCTTTATTGTCTAATATCTCTTGTTTTTTAATTTTTTTTTTATTTAATATTTATATTTTTTTTATTGTTTTGGTATTGTTCTTTTAATATTAAAAATATTTTATTAATTAAAGAATTATATATTCTTTGTTTTGTTGTAGTTTTTATAATTTCAATTTTGCAGATTATAATATTATAGCTACTATTGATTAACATATTAGATATTTCAATATTTGCTTCTAACAAATTTTAGTCATTGTTTAAAGATATTTATATTGTAACAGTATAATAGTGAATCAGTTATTAACTCTAATAGAAATTCATATAACTGTTATTGGATAAGTAAATAAAAGAATAATTTTAGGTATTTTAAAAAAACTCTTTCTCATTCTCCTTCTATACTTGAAAATTTCCTTTTTAGAAAGTTTTGAGTTGTTTACTTCTTTCTTCATCATCATCTTTTTTTTTTCTATATGTTCCCCTTTCCATATTTCTTTATTTCCCTTCTTATATTTTCTTCTCTCTCTTCTATATACAGTATCTTTTTTTTATATCTTATATCTTCCTCTTTCCCATTTTTCTTTCTGCCAAAGTTAGGTTTTCTCTTTTTCCTGAAGGTTTTTCTCTCTAGACCTCTCCCTCTTTTGAAAACTCTGTCTTGATAACATTACTCCTCTGACCAGTTGACTCTCTTTTCCCAAGAGCTATATTAAGAAACAGTAATCTTTCTTAGGATATGGACTTTAGGAATTTTTTATTCTTTTATGGTTCCTCAAAAAAAAGACAGATGGCTTATTCTCTCCAAAAGATTGACATGGTCATAATTACCAAACCTGGCATTGTTTACTGATCAGAGGTTAGACTAGATACATTAAAGAAACCTCTGTACAACTATTATTATCTAAAAATATCCAAGGAGTTGTATCCTACAGTATCTAAAGTAAAATGGCAGCCAATGCCAATACAACTAGCAATAAGCTAGGTTAGTTGCAGGTGTCATGCTGGTGATTAAGGAACTTAATAGGATAATACATGACAATCAGGGATTCTAGTTACCCTTGTAACATGAGCTAATAACGACAATGAAAGTTTCTTACTTACCTCTCTGACAATGTAAATCTATTGTACAAGGTTAGGTTCTGGCATCATTAAGAAAACCAATATAAACTTCACCTATAGGATACTTTCGCTACATTTGAAACATGGGTGTCAAATCCTTTTTGTGACTTGAAAGCAAATCTGTATAAAGTGGTTGCAGCACTTTTATGTAAAAAGGTACTTACTTTTCATCACCTCCAACACTACTTTACTTGCCAGACATCAAGCTATATTAGGAAAGCAGGCATGCTAATTCTAATTATGACTTGAAAGCTAACCTGTATAGATTGGCTACAGCATGTTCATGTGATTAGGTATTCATTTATTTTTAGGTAGCTAGATATCATTCAAGGCAATAATATAGATTTTTGAATTTCTTTTTTTCTATATTTCTTGAATGGTACTAAAAGAGCACAAGGGTTGGACCTCATATAGGAGCCTTGCATTAAACTCTTCCTAGCAAAAAAGAGACATACAGTATATCATGCTATTGGATATTGTACCTTGCTTTGCAAGTGAAAGTATAATAAATATAATAAAGTGTGATAGTCACTTGCTCTTTTCAAAAAAAAAAAAGGAATAATTTTAGGTGTGCTTGTATTTGACTGAGTTTATACAATTGAAATAATATATGAAAAAGAAAATAAAAGTTATTATCTATTTTAACTATTATTGAAGAGGTTATCTTAGTAAACTTAAAATTCAAATTCAAGTTCCTTATGATTTCTCACTTTTTATCCCCTATAGTCAGTCAGATTATTTAATTTTCATTAAAGCAATCATTGTTCAAGAACATTTAAGAGTACTTCTAGGAGAGTATTTTTTGAAACTTTATACTTAAAGACTTTTAATCAAAAAGAATGTTGATTTTTTATTGTTGATTTCTCTTTCAAGTCATATTTTCTGAAATTATTGCTTCACTTAACTAGTGGATAGTTTTAAGATCCTTTCACCAACCATTTTCAGGATAAATATTGACACCTCAACTTGTTATCAAATTGGAATAGAACCTGAATCCTGAATTTTGTTGCTACTCCTTGCTCTCAAGAAAGAATAGGAAAAAAAAAAGGAGTTATTTCTTTTCTACTCACAACTTTTATCACTTTCATACTACTTTTTTAACTAAGAACTGTCCAACTCTTTCAGAAACTAGTCATATTATTGATTTGATGTTGTGTAACTAGAAACATATAAGGAGTATATGTTTTGTTTACTTTTTCTGTAGCTGACATAATCAACCAATCTGTGAGCTTGACCAATTATCTTTCAGAAAATCCAGTGTAACCAAAAATTCAAGATCAAACTGAGGTAGACAAAAATCTCCAGAAAAACAAAAAAAAGAAAGCACACTTGAGAAAAAAGTAGTAGAAAGTCAAAAGGATAATAAAAAAACTGAAGACTTCTTTATTCTTGTTTCTTTGGATTCTTGAATTTTTTAGGAGTTTTTGAAGAGTATTTTTTCTTGTCAGTTTTCTTCTTAGAAAAGTGTTTTTGCTATAGATCTTTTAGATAAATTTCTTGTATTTAGTTGCAAAAATAAACAAAAAAAGTATTTTAAAAAAGAAAAATAAAACAAGTAATAACTATTGCTTGCTTTGCTGGTTAGGAAATCAGTATTGTTAAAGAAAATATATAAACTTTATTATTATAAAGACATAAAATTTTTTAAAAACATCTGTTTTTGAAATTGGCAAAAGATCAGAGAAAAGAGTTTTTTTATTAATTTTTTTTACTAATTTCTTATCTTATTCTTCTTATGTTTTATATTTTTTTATATTTTCTTTCTTTATATTTGGCCATGGCAACTTGAACACAGAATGATAAGCTATAATACAATAACAGAACTTTAAAATTATCTTATATAATTTTTCTTACCAATTTCTTTTATTACTTATTATTACTTAATTATTACAGCCAACTTACTATTATTATGATAATTGGTTATGTAATTAATGTCATGTCCTATTTTTTTCTATTATAATATACTATGTTATTAATTTGGAATTAGGACCTATGGATCTATAGCTCAGTGAATATCTCCATAAGTCACCAAATGAAAGTCTAAGGTTCAAATCCGCCTGGTTACAAAAAGTTATCACAAAAACTATTCCTAATTAGATTGCATGAAGATAGGACTTCTGGCTTTTTCTGTGATTATAGGGATACAATAGATTATATAAGGAAAGGATTGCATAAAGAAAAGCTTCTGGTCTAATTCCAGTTAACTCCACAGCAAGTTATACAAAAACATCACATCAAGAATTTGAATATACAGACAGGGCTATACTTTATCTTAAAACCAATCCCAATTATTTGTATAGAGGTTAATTCTAATTGATCAAAGTCACTTAAAAGAAGATAAACAGGATATCTTGAATTAATCACTTCAAAAAGGTTATTCTACATCTATACAGTCCTATAACTTGCTAGAAGTTGATATAATCTGGATTGATAGTCCATTGGGAAAGAGTAAGGCCATTAAACTGAAATAAAGACTATCAGAAAGATTTTCACTTGTAAGACAAGATTTTCCTTACCCTTGTTATTAGTAGTATTAACCAAACTAAAAAACTAATAAAGTGGGTCACTTCAAGAGTGTAACCTGTTTCATTGGACATAAATTAATAGATAGATTGCTAGTGTTAAGTTATATATAATATAAATAACATTTGATATACTTCTTGTATCAATACATATTAATAAAGACAACATCTAATATGATTTATCAAAAAAAAAATAGATTTATGATCAGATTATATACATATTTGTTTAAATAAACCTTTTACAATTGATAAAGTTTTTTAAAAGTGTCTATATAATTTAACTGTAATAGTGTCTTAATTATTAATAATATTGAAAATTAATTTTTACTAACTAGTTATTTGTCAAAACTAGGATTATATAATGTATTAAAGTTTTTTAGTATAATTACAGTATATATCAGTTTTTATAATATTTTGACTATATTATCTTTTATATCCAATTAATTATTAATATGATTTCAAAAATTAAAAGCAAATAGACTTATATAGACTTACATAAAATTCAAAAATATTATTAAAAATAATGGTGGATTATAACTCATTAAATTTAATATAAATCTAAGAATCAATAATTAAATTAAATTGAATCATTAAAATCTTTAATTATTTTATTGACTTGTGTTTTTTATTATATTGAAATGGAATAAATAGTTTAATTATACTGATATGTTTGTAACTTTTGAAGTTCAGATCTATACTGTTATAGAAAAAAGTAATAGATAGATTATAGAAAATTATGAGAATAAGTATAAAAATAAGTATATTAAATATAATATAAAATAAAAAGTATAAATAGAATAATTAAATTTAGATTTATAAATCAGATTATAATCTTGTACTTTATATGTATATTTCAGAAAAATAATAAAGACAAAGTTAAAGCTTAAATTTGTTAAGTAATTGATTAATACTTGAGTTGTCTGTAACTTGTATCATATAAACAAGAAAAAATCAGATTTGTTAAAAAGAATTGGCAAGATATAGAATTTAAGAGTAGTTCACTGATTGAATGAAATTATATCAGCCAAGTCAAAATTGTCTCAAGAAAGAACTGGATTTGTTAAAAGGAATTGACAAAATATAGGGTTCAAATGTAGTTTGCTAATTGGATGAAATTATATCAGCCAAGTTGAAATCATCTCAGCAGTTAAAACCTTTAGTTATTTATCTTTTATGAAATATAATACAAGCTAAGATCTAATATAGTAACAAATTTGCTAATTGCCTTGTGACAATACAAATGTATGATTTTAATTCTGTCAATATAATTTGTTATATTGTTTCTAATTATGATTATTTTTATTATTGTTGTTTCTTATTATATAATATTTTGCTATTTTTTAATATTATAATTATTGTTGATAATCTGTGTTTTAATAAGTACTATTATATTTATTTTCTTCTTTATATAGAATTTAATTCATGTTTATCTTTTGATTTAATCATTAAATATTAAATATTATATTAAATATTATATTAAATAAATAAATATACAGTATATGTAAATAATATAGTATAATATCAATTTTTTAACAAATTTAATATTAAAAAATAATAATAACTATTTTTTTAAAAAAAATTTTTTTTATTGATTTTTATTCAAAAATTTTATATTTATATAATATTAAAATTTATATTATTTTTTAATAATATTAAATTTTTAGAATTAAAATATAAAAAACTCTTTTTGCTGATTCTTTTGCCAACCTAAAAAACAGATATTTTCAAAAGATTTTTGTCTTATAATAATAAAGTCTTTATACTTTCCTTAAAACAACACTGGTTATTAACTAGCCGAGTAAGCAGAAGCATTTTATTTTTCTTTTTCAAAACACTTTTCTTGTTTATTTTTGTAACTAAATACAAGAAATCTACCTAAGAGGTCTATGGCAAGAACACCTTTACAGAAAGAAAATTGACAAGAAAAAATACCTTCTAAAGACTTCCAAAAGACTCAAAAATCTAGAAAAACAAGAACAAAAAAGTCTCCAGTCTTTCTATTATCTCTTTGGCTTCCTACTTCTTTTTTCTCAAGCATGCTTCTTTTTTTCTGATTTTTCTGGAGAATTTTGCCTACTTCAATTTGACTCTGAATTTTTTGGTTACACCAGATTTCCTGAAAGATGATTGGTCAAGGTTACGGATTAGTTGATCACGTCAGTCACAGAAAATATAAACAAGACATGTACTCCTCATGTGTTTTCAGTCATGTAACATTAAACCAATGATGTGATTGATTTTTGAAAGAGTTGGATGGTTTTTAGTTGAAGGAATAGTATGGAAATATTAGGTGAAGTTGAAGTTGTGAGTAAAAAAGGAACAACACCTTTTTGTTTTCATTTTTTTATTTTCATTTTTTCTCTATTCTTTCTTGAGAACAGAAAGTAGCAACAAGGTCTAGGTCTTATCCTAATCTGGTAACAAGTTGAAGTACTGATATTTATCCTGAAAATGGTTGGAGAAAGGGATCTTGAAACTTGTATCTACCAGTTAAATGAAGCAATAATTTCAAAAGATATGGCTTGAGAGAGAAATTAACAATAAAAAATCAACATTCTTTCTGGTTAGAAGTTTTCAAGTATAAAGTCTCAAGAAATACTTTTCTGAAAGTGTCCTTAAATGTTTTTGGATATCAACTATTCCAATGAAAATTAAACAGTTCTACTGGCCACAGGTAATAAGAAGTGAGGAATTATGAGAAGCTTGGGTTTTTGAAGTTTACAGAGATAACCTCTTCAATGATAACTAGAATAGATGATAGCTTTTTTTCTTTTCTTTTGTTCAAAAAATTCCTTTTTTATTTCTTTTTCCTCTTGTATAGTTATTACAAAAGAAAGTAACACAATTTGGGTTTATAGTTATGATTGCAAAAATAATCTGCAGGTTTTGATCCTACTGAAAGTTTGGGATCTTAATCTCATCCTTTAAGAGAACAATATATCATACCTATAAATCGCATTTAGAGGCTTCAGCTAAAAACGGGTGAGTTGGATTGGAGAAATTTATACTTTGTATATATTTTCAACTTGTAATGATTCTTTATGATTTAATAAATAAACGATACCAATCTGATTGCAGGATTAAAAAAAAAATAATAATATTAGATTTTTAATTATCAAAGCAAATAATAATTTTTTTTTTTTAAAAAAATATTTTCTAGTTTATTTTTATAATTAAATATAAAATATTTGTATAAAAAATTTAGAGCTAAAATTCTTAAAAAATCCTTCAATCAACAATTCTCAACTGGGTAGTATCAGATGGTACAAAAAGATTCTCAACATCTCCAAAGCATATATAATAATGGAAAGCTCATCAGTACTAAAAACATTTGACTCTTTTCACAGTTCTCAAGGTATTAAAATTAGCAACAAATCTAATAAAGACTTGAAGAATACACGAAGCAACAAATATAGTGACCTAATCGTCTTTTGTATCAAACTTATGTCAAGAACTCTTCCCACATGAGAAAATCTCCACTAACAATATCCAAACCAATATTCTGATTCCTACTGTTCACGATGCAAACTTTGCACTGAAAGTATACAATATATATTTAAATGTCCAATAGCTTCAGAAGAGACTAATCAAATTATCAAACAAACCAACCTTATTCTCCACCCCAATAGTGATTCAAAACCGATAAACTATATATGGCAGGTTGTAAAGCTAGCATGTAGCATCACTGATGGTATCTTCTCACTATCAGACCTTGACAAATGGGTACAAACATCAACTAAAGCTCTAATGCAATTATATAATATCATATGAAAACCACTATGTGCTATAGTCAACACCTCCCCACAAAATAGTATAAAATAGAAAGACAAATTCTCCAACGATACAATCAAAGACAATCAAGCAACTCCCAAATTATATATATTGCTGAAATTTGTAGATTCTTGATGCAATTGATATAATTATTTGATACAATTAATTGAGTCACTATTAAAACATATAAATAATTGAGTTATAATACAATTATTTTTGAGGATTTTGGGAATTGAGTCAACAGCAAAATAATTTACGCCACATGTATAGTCTAAATATAAGTTGATATTGATTTTTCAAGATATAGACTTCTAATGTCTTATTTTGAAAAGAAACAATATTATTATTTTCTATGATTACATCTAGAAAGTTCAGATTTAAAAAGTTTAAGATAGTTAATATTATGCAGTAATAGCTTAATAAATCTACATCCTTATAGTAAGATAGTTAGTAAATAACTAAATCATATGGGCAATATGATAGTTTTGATATTAAGGATTCAAGGATCATATATAAATCTAAACTCATTGATAGGTGTTCTGTAAAATTGTGCTAATTTAGCTTTAGTATAATATTATGTATATTATATTACTGTTCTGCAAAATTTGGATTAATAAATGCTTTCATTTGCAGTTTAATTAAAGGCTAAAAAAAAATATTTGATAACAATAAAAACAATAATAATAAAAAACAAAATTAATAATATAAATAGTTTTTAATTAAAATAAAATAATAATTTTAATTAGCTAAACAAGTTAAAATTCCGTTTTTTTTTAAATATTTTTATTAAATGCAATAAAAAAAAATTAAAAAATATATTCTAATAAGTAAAATTAAAAACAAATAATTTTTTTAATATCAAAAAAAATAATAATAATTTTTAATAAAATAATATACTAAAGTTAATTTTGTATTAAAACTAAGATAACGTTAGTCTTTTCTTTTATTTATAAGAGATTACTGGAAAGCAATATTTATAATTACAGAAAATTAAACTACATCTCTCTTTGTTAAGAAGAGTTTAATAAAAAAAAACAATAAAAATCCTATAAGCTCTTGAGTAGTAGCCAGTCCGGGCCTGACAAATTTGTATAGTATCTAGACATATAAAGGTGCTGTAACCAAATATATAGGTTGGCCTCCAAATTATAACTAGAATTTGTATGCTTGCTTTTCAGCTTTGGCTTGATATATGACAAGTAGAGAGTGAAGTAGGAGAGAATTGGTTTTTTTTTTATGCATGAAGGTGCTGCAGCCACTTTTCACAGGTTGGCCTCCAAGTTATGTAAAGAGTTTGGTATATCTATTTTTCAAGTGTAACAGAAGTGTCCAATGAATAGAGTTGAATTGGAATTTCTTAAAGACATTGTTACCTAACCATGTATATAAACCTATATTGTCAAGAGGTGAATGAGGAACTTCTGTTATCAATACCAGCTCTGTTTGTAGGAGTAACTAAAATCTCTGATTATCATGTATCATCTTACTAGGTATCCCAGATACCAGCATGACACTTGTAGAATTCTACATTGACATTGACTGCCATATAACTAGATAAAGTGGGGCACAACTCCCTGGGAGTTCAGATGACAATAGTTGTACAGTGGCTTCTTAGATATATCTAGTCTAACCATTAACAAGTAAACAATGCCGAATATGGTAATAATGACCATACTAATCTTTTGGATAATGTAAACTATCCATCCTTTTTCTAAAAAATCATGAAAGTGATATACTTCTTAAGATCTATAACATAAAAGAAGTTATCACTTCTTAATATGGTTCTTAAGAAAAAGGAGTCAACTGGCCAGAGAGGTAATGAGATGAAAAGTGACAGTTTTAAAAGAAAGAGAGGCCTAGAAAGGAAAAACTTCAGGGAGAAGGAAAAAACCTAACTTCAGCAAGGAATAGGGAAAAGAGAAGAGGGGGAAGATATATATTTAAAAAAAAAGTTTATAGAAGAGAGAGGGAAAAAAAGGAAGAGAGAAGAAAAGAATAATAGAGAGAGAAAACAATATTAGAGAAAGAGGAAGAGTGAAGAAAGAAAACAACTTAAAAATTTTCTAAAAAAGAAATTTTTAAGTGTAGAGAGAAGAGTGAAAAAGAGTTTTTTTTTTTTTGTATTACTCAAATTGATTTTATTTAATTAAAGTTATTTTTTGTATAATTTAAATCAATTTTGTTCAATTGAAATTAATTTTATACAATATATAATATAACAATTCAAGAAAATTTTATTTAATTGAAATTAATTTTATACAATATACTGTATAACAATTCAAGAAAATTTTGTACAATATATTATTAATTTTATTTGACTTATAATAATTTAAGCTATTTTATATAACTTATATTAATTAAAATTAATTTTATATTATTTAAGTTAATTTTATTAACTAATGTTATTTTTGTAAAACTTAAACTAATTTTATTTAATTGAAGCTAATTTAGTATAATATATAACAATTTAATTAATTAATTAATTTTTTTTTTTAAGATGAAAATATAAATATTTATTGGTTTTTTTTTTATAAGTGCCTTATATTAATATTTATGGTAATACAAGGATTTATATAAGCCAGTATATTATATATACTCTATATAAATTATCCTTTATATTATATATACTCTATATAAATTATCCTTTATATTCCATCATATATCCAGTGTTCAAGAACTTTTGTCTTAAATAATTTCTTATATAAAAATAAAAAAAAAACTCTTTTCCATATATATCATTTTCTTTTATAGTAATTTTTTTCAAAATTAAAGAAACAGTTTTTTTTATCATCTTTCAATATCCAAAAGTTCTTCTTACTTCTTTTATTTTCACTACAAGAACCTCAAGAAACCCAGAAAGTATACTGATACATCGGAATGGAATCTTTGACCAGGAAAAAACAAGTTTAAGGCATTTGCTTTTTTCTTGGATTGCATAAGAAAAGACTTATGGCAGTTACTCTTCTATAAATTTTCCTTAGGGTTCTTTTCATTTATACTTCTTATCAAAAAACAATTCTTATTAAATAACTACTTTCTATTCTTGGAGAACTGTTCTCTATCTCAAAAAATTAAATATCACATCTATATTGTTTATATTGTCAGTTTGAAGCATTAGCAGTATATACAATACTCACCTTTCACTATTACTTAGCACAACATGCTGTATCACAAAAATTCAAAAAGTTTCACTCAAAAAATTTTTTACCAAAAAACCATAATCAGTTTACTCCTATCAACTAATCACCACTTCAAACTCAACTAATCAAATACTATCAAACATCAAAACAAACTCATACAATCAAAACACTACACAACAATCAATATAAACAAAACCAGTTTTGGCAACTACAATCAAAACAAAATTATACTACCGACTTATAAACCAATCATTTTATCAACCACCAATTATACTATACATGTTGCTGAAATTCGTAGATCCTTGACACAATTAATTGAGTCACTATTAAAACATATAAATAATTGAGTCATGATGCAATTATTTTTGAGGATTTTGGGAATTGAGTCAACAGCAAAATAATTTACGCTACATGTATAAACTATACCAATACAACAATAACAATAACTATAATAATCAACCAAATCACATATACTTTATCATCTGTATTAACAAAGATTATACTTACAAGTAGCAAAGAATCAGAGAGACAGGACAGTAAACCTGACCAAAGATTCTCTTGGAAATATAATTTTTTTTCTCATAGATTTTATAGTTTATTTGATTTTGGTTTAGTTCTAGTTACTTATATTTTTTTTTCTCTTTTCAAATTTTTTTTTCTATCAAATTTTTTTTATATCTTAAATATATTTTTTCTAAGTAGATAAGCATAGCTACTGCTTGGCCTATATTTAGCAACAATATTGTTTTAAAATTTTCTTTTTAATATTAGCTATTTATAGTTTTAGTGAGTAGACTAACATTAAACTTGTTATATACTTTGTATTCAAGAGATGTTGATTTTTTATAAATATATATCTTGTAATATATGAATAAATAAAGAATTGGTATTTATTCACAGAAAAAAAAAAAATAAAAAAAAATTTTTTATATAATATTAAGAAAAAATCTTATAAAATATAAAAATTCTATTATTAGTTTTAAATTACTTAATTTATATGATTCAATTTTATATAAAAGAACTTTATTATAGAGATTAGTTTAAGTGTTTCTTTATCTTAATACTTAAATTTTAGATTACACTTTTATAGTCTAAAGTTTTTTCTGCAAGATTGTAACTCTTTTTATTACTTGTGACTAGTTATTTTTTAAATCAATTATACTTTGCACCAAATTGAAATAGTCAGGATTAGGGCTCTAACTATTATTAAAAAAAAAGATTAGAATTAGTTATAATTATACATATGTTTGTATTTAATTCAAATATTTTTCAAAAACCATATTATGTTCGTATTACTAAATAACAATTAGTAAGTAATTGAAAATCATATTTAATTTGGAATCATATTATCGATTAAATTTTCTTTTATGGTAATAAAGAAACATGTATAGTTAAAATAGAATACAATCTAGTTTATATATTCAAAATGCAAAAAAAGTTTTAATTAAAAAAGTTGAATATATACTTCTTAACTTATTATATTGTTCAATAATTATTGATATACTTCTGATAATTATTATATTATAATATGCTTTTCTGAAGAACATAATTTCAATACCTATTGAATTATTATATGAAATAACTTTATATAAGAAACAACATATAACAGATTATGCTTCCAGTGCAATACCATTGAAATCAGAAATAATAAAAAAATCCTTCAACCAGTAACAATTCATCTGAGAAGAATGGTCAAAATTAACTTTTCTCCTCTAATCCAGCAAATAAACCAAGTCCTGAAACAGAAGTCAATAGAAGTCATATATACCAAACCCAAGTCCAGACCATTTACAAACAAGACAATCCAATGGAGCAACTACTCACCACACTTTGCAAAAAGTCCTTTAATCAACAACACATGTTTAGGCAGCAGTATCAGATGGTGCAAAAAAATCTTCAGCATTACTAGAAGTTACATAATTTGTAAAAGCATCTCAGTTCTCCAAACTTTTGAATGGCGTTATACCCCACATGGTTTAAAAATCATTAATCAATCCAATAAAAATATCAAAAGGGTATACAACAACAGCTATAGTAATCTAATAGTGTTCAGAATCAAACTCCTCTCAGGAACACTCCCAACTTGCCAAATGCTTCACCAACATCATCCTGATCAATACCCAAATAGGTGTTGCCCAAGATGTGAACTCTGCACCGAAGATATCCAGCACGTCTTTAAATATCCTGAAGCCTCAGAAGAGGCCAGTCAAATCATAAACAACATCAAATAAATTTTTCATCCAAACAAAAACTCCAGACTAATTTCTCACATATGGCAAGTCATGGAACTATCATGTGGCATCACCAATAGAATATTCTCTATAACAGACATCACCAACTGGATCAAGGCATCAACTGAATCCCTAATCCAATTGTATAACTCAATCTGGAAACCATGATGCAACACCACCAACATCTCGTCTCTTATAGATATTAAATAGAAACCAAACGAATTACCGAATACCACCAAATCAGCCAAATCAAAAAAAAATCATACTGCTTCTAGCAAAACTCGCACTCCAGTGATATCCAAAACGAAACCATCATAGATCTACCGACAATTGTCACTAACTCCTTTATTTAATATAATTATAACTATAACAAATGTATTCAAAAATTAATCTCATCTCTTTCAAACACTATCCTCTCTAATACTGAGTAGGTATTCATAGCTGCTCGGTGCCACACAGCAAGATATATTGTTTTAAACTTTCTTTTCAATATTTGTTGTATGGTTACTGTAAGCAAGCTAGCATTTAACTCATTGTTTCAACATATGAGAGATGTTGTTTCTTTCACAATGTATACCTTGTTATATACA
>CAJVPV010001637.1:0-15176 GCA_910591835.1 Acaulospora morrowiae | reverse complement strand
AATGCATAAAATTAATCAATAAAATATTGATTAATTTTGACCAATCAAAAATTTAATTTATAAGTTGCAATAATTATATCAATAAAATGATAAAATGATTTTATTTTCATATAATGACTTAATGATTTATATTTATGAAGTAATTTTCGAAAGGTAATAAAGAAAAGTTAGTGGTCATAATATGACATAATTTCTTGAAATTTGTATTATATAAGGTCTCTAAAGTTCTTACTTTTTCTTTAATGTCAAACAAAAAACAAGAAATACGTAAAATGGTTCAAAACTTATTTCTGGCTTTGCTGAAAAAGGAAAAAGTCAAGAAAATACTTCGAAGGCCTCTAAAAAGACAAAGAGCACTCAGGGAACCCAAGAGCCAGCTATTAAATAAAGATCCTCGACTCCTATTGAAATAGAAACAAACCATCTCAAAAGCGATTGAGATTCCCTGAATATTTTTTGAATATTTTTTTAATATACCAGCATGGAAAACGTCCAAAAAAACTTCAGATATATTTAAAAATTTGTTACAATTTAAAATAAATACTAATTTATATATTTAGTCCCTAATAAAGCCATTGAAAGAATTATGGAGTCCCACGAAGATATTTATAAAAAAATCGATCAATTGTTAAAATGGTAAAAAATTATAGAGAATAAGGTTACTCGTCTAGAAAATAAAATTTATGTGAGTCAACATTTAATTACCAAACATGATTTTATCAAGGTAAAATTCATTTTGAATTTTTTTAAAGGTTTTTGCAAACTTATATTTTATTTAAATGGTGTATGGTTAAGAGTATTGTGAAACAAGTATTTTGTGAAAAAATATACTCAGTCTATGAAGATTTTTGCCAAACAATCAAGAAATTTTTTCAACAAGAACATTCAGAGTTCTATGAAGGCCTCACAAGAAAACACTGGAAAATATATTATGAAAAACATATTCATTAAGTGGTAATTCTTATAAATATTAATAACTTTAGTTCTTTTGTTATTAAATACTTTATTTCTTTAAAAGCTCATAAAACAGCATCAATCACTTTAAGAGACTATAGCTTTAAAAATTTATGATGTCATGTTTTCAGTTTTTGATAAAGGGTTTTTGAATACAATAAATATTAATGCAATCGCTGCCAAAATTTTGGCCTGGAAACAATCTCAAAAGATTGTCAAATGCTTTAAAAATCTTCATAAATGTCCAAGAGGAGAGATACAAAGCATGATGATCCGTATTTTCGAAAAAGTCTGGCCAAAGGGAGATGCCTCTGAGAAACAAGTGGAATTTAGCATTGCAATCTGTCAAATAGTTCTTGATCCAAATAATGAAAGTATTTCAATAAATGAAACATTAATTAAAAGCAAAATAGAAAAAAATAAGATATGTTTTAAAAATCTTCGAAGTATTATAAATTATTACTAATAATATTTTTAGGAGAGAATTAAAAAAGGACTTGAATAAAAAAACTCTTTTCCACTCCCCTTTCTACGCTTGAAAATTTTCTTTTTAGAAAATTTTTTGAGTTGTTTATTTTTTTCTTTTCGTTTTTTCCTTTTCTCTCTCTATATGTTTCCTTTCCATACTTCTTTATTTTCACTCTTCTATCCTCTCTCCTCTCTTCTATATACTTTTTTTTTTTACTTTTACCCTTTCCCTCCTCTTTTTCTCTTTCTTCCTACCGAAGCTAGGTTTTTTTTCTTTTTCCTAAAGATTTTCCTTCCTAGGCCTCTCTTTCTTTTGAAAACTCTGTCTCCATAACATCACTCCTCTGGCCAGTTGATTCTCTTTTCTCAAGAATCATATTAAGAAGCGATAACCTTTCTCAGAATATAGGCTTTAGGAATTTTTTCTCTTCCATGGCTCTTCAGAAAAAGAATAGATGGCTTACCTCCTCCAAAAGATCGACATGATCATCATTACCAAACCTGACATTGTTTACTGATCGGCGGTTAGACTAGATATGTCCAAGAAACCTCTGTACAACTATTATTATCTGAAAGTATCCAAGAAGTTGTGTCTCACAGTATCCAAAGTAAAATGGCAGCCAATGCCAATGCAACTAGCAATAAGCCTGGCTAGTCTGCAGATGTCATGCTAGTAATTAGGGAACTTAGTAGGGTAATACGTGACGATCAGGGATTCTAGTTACCTCGCAACATGAGTTAATGGCAACAACGAAAGTCTTTTGCTTACCCCTCTGACAATATAGGTCTATTGTGCAAGGTTAGGTTCCGGCACCATTAAGAAAACCAATACAAACTCCACCTATAGGACACTTCTGCCATACTTGAAGCATGGATGTGCCAAATTTTTTTTGTGACTTGAAGGCAAATCTGTATAAAGTGACTGCAGCGCCTTCATGCAAAAAGGTATTCATTTTTCACCACCTCCAACACTACTCCACTTGCTATACATCAAACCATATTTGGAAAGCAGGCGTGCCAATTCTAATTATGATTTGGAGGCCAACCTGTATAGACTGGCTATAGCGCCTTTATGTGATTAGATACTCATTTAATTCTAAAAAGCTAGACACTATTCAAAGCATAATATAGATTTTGAATTTTTTTTTTCTTATATTCTTGAGTGGTGCCAAGGAGCTTAGGCAGAAGGGCCTTTAGTGAGCCTGGCATTTAATTCTTTCTAACAAAGAGAGATATATATTGTATACATGTGGCATAAATTATTTTCTGTTGACTCAATTTCCAAAATCCTCAAAAATAATTGTGTCATGACTCAATTATTTATATGTTTTAATAGTGACTCAATTAATTGCATCAAATAATTGTGTCAATTACATCAAGGATCTATGAATTTCAGTAACATGTATAGTATATTGCACTATTGAGTTATACAGTAAATCTTGTAATTCACAAGTCTAAAATTATAAATAAAAATAATATGTAAGGACTGCCTATTCTTTTAAAAAAAAAGGACTTGGATTTGAAGAAGAAAATTCAAATAGCAAAGATGAAGAAATAACTGATTCATAAATTATTACTATGGAAGATAATCTGAAGAAATGTAAAAATATTGAGAATGATTTGGGACAGTTACTGGAAAATAGAGAATTGAAAAGAAGGACTTTAACAATGAGCAAAAATTTAGACAAATAAATAAATATAAACAAAAATTATTTAATAATAAATAATTTTAAAAGCCAATAAACATTTAAAATTGAATATTAATAAATTATAATATATAAATATAAATATATTTTATTATTATTAAAATAAATCAAAAATCTCCAAAGTTTAATATATTAAATTTCGCTCTGGAGATCTACATCCAAAGATTTTCAAAGATCTTTGCTAAAAAATTTCCTAATAAAATATTTCTATAAAAAAAAGATGTGACAATTTAACAAAAAAAAGAAAATATGTCGTACCATCAAGTATTCAGTGAAAGTCTATGTGTAAAGATGTTTTTTAGCTTTAGGATTGACAGATTGATATGCTTTTGACAGAATATTAATGGAAAATTTACATATAAGATCTATAAGCAGAGTCTTTTACCTTCCTCCTTTGAATTTTTTGATATAGGAAATCTAGACTGGTTTCTATAGGAAGATAATGATCTGAAGTACTATTTGAAAATTGCACAAAATTGGAAAATGAAAAAAAAGTATTAGTATACTTCCATGACTATTAATATTATCTGATCAAAACCCTATAAAGAATGTGTAGCAAATAATGAAATTGAATATTACAAAAAAAAAAATTTGATCAGTTAGAAGGTTGTTAGTGTGTTTATCAATAGAATAGAACTATCTTTTACTTGAACTTGCCATTAAATCAATAAATAGTATGTAACATCATGTCACAACATTATTAAAGTCTCAAAGGGATTATACAATATATTAAATATCAGCATTAATGATATAATTTTTAAGAAATTGAAAATGGGTTGGCTATTTATGATCAACATTATAATTAATCAGATATTAACAATTTTTCAAACAAATTCATATAACCAAAATACTATATTTTGATTGATATAAACAAAATCTTTTATAGTGACAACAACTAAAACAAAATTATACTACCAACAAACAAACCAATTACAAATCATATTACTATAACAACAATATTATCACAACCAATTACCTATTAAAAAGATATATTACCAATATTATTGTACACTTTAAACAGTAGTTTAACTATTTTTAAAAATACAACTATTGTACTTTAGTTAAATAGAACTACTAGCATAATATATCTAGTGATTTTATCCAAAGTATCTATAATTTTACAATTAGTTTTATTGTATTTATTTTTTGTTTAGTATTTTTTTTTTCTTCAATTTTTTATTTTTTATAGTTTTATATATAAACTTGAATAGGTATTTATAGCTGCTTGATACTATTTAAAATATACATTAGTTTTAATATTTATTTTTCATATCATTTAGATAGTTTCTATAGAAAAGCCAGCATTAAACTCATGAATCAATTGGTTATATGCACTTTCTGCATATAAAATAATTTAAAATTTTTATGATAATAAAAAGATAATATTTATCTACTTAAAAAAAAAATAATAATAATAAAATCGAAAGAAAATATAAGCATAAATAAAAAATAGATTAATATTAATAAAAAAAAATTTTATTAACTTTAAATAGATACTATTATATATTATTAATATTTATTAATATTTACTATTTTTAGTTATAATTTCTATATAATATTTTTTTCTTTTGTTCAAGAATTCTCAAAACATCTATATAGTTTTAAATTGCACAACAAATTTAAAGTATTATAACTTAAAATCCAAGTTGAAAAGCATCTTTAAGATTTTAAATAACTATTTGCAAAAAAACTAGAGAAATAACTTTTATTATTATAATAATATTTTAAATAATTTTACTTTTTCATTTATAAATGAAAAATTTTTTTGATAATTATCCAAGGTGTAACAAATAATTTTTTGATTAATTCTTTTATATAAATAGATGAACTACATATAAATAATTAGATTAAAAGTAATTTACAATTAACCAAAACATTATAAAAAGATTATATTTTTTTTAGTTATAAAAAAAAGAACAACTATAATAATTATAACATTTTGAATTCTTATATTTTTCTTTTATATTTTTATATTGTTTTTTTATTAAAATTAAAAAATTTATATATTGTTATCTTTTAATTCTAATATTAGAACAAAGTTGTAAAATTAATTGAACCAATAATTTTGAATTGTTTACATTAATTTATTTGTAATGAATTATTTTAATTTAATAAATAAACAATATCAACCTAATTGAAGGAAAAAAAAAATATTAAATAAATTAAATTATTGAGAATTAAAAATTATCTATCAAGAGAAAAACTAAAAGTTTCAATATATTAATTTGTGAATTTTATTTATTTTTTGTTTTTTTTGACATTTCTTTAAATATATTTTTTATTCTTTTTTATTCTATTGTCACATGTCAGAAGTCTATCAGCAGTAATGGCGAAATCTTAGACTTTGCAACACTTCGACAGGGGTATCTGTTATAACAGAGGGAATTAAAGGCAGAAAGAGGTGTAGATTTGGCGAGTTTGTATGATTTGGGGATTTTATTGGACAGAACAGTGCGATAAGTAGGTCGATTTTAACACTCTTTTATTAATTAATTTTTCTGCTCCCTTTCTACTATATTTTCTTATATCGTTTTTATACTTTTTCTTATGGAAAATGAAAATAAAAAAAATAAAAAAAATAAAAGAAATAAAGAAAATAAAAGAAATAATGAGATTGAGTGTCAATTGTCATTTTCTCAATTTCTAAGCCATATCATCAATCGTTGTTTTCCCATAACACTATTTATATATTGTATATATTTTTTTATAAGAACACCTTATTCATTGCAAGTTTAAATTAACACAATTCTTATTTTGCTTTTCAAAATAGTAACAGCAAGTACAAATAACTTTTATAAATTAAAAAAAGTGATTAAATATTAGCTTGCATGTAATTGTTAAAAAAAAATAAATATTGAAATTTTAATTAATAATAATAATAATAATATAATTAAATAATATATTATAATTGTTAATAAAAAAATCTTACTTTTTTTTATTTATTTTATTTTATATTTTCTATATATATATTGTTAGCATAATAATTACATGGGTGGAAAAGAGGCCTGACAGAACGGGGAATAAGGGTATGGGGTTGGATACCAGGTCTGGCATGGCGCAGGGTCAGATGCATCAGATTATGTATCAGTGGAGGGCTAAAAGTATGTGAAAGCTTGTTGTAAAACTTGCAGGATGCGACGATTGATTTGAGGACGCGTCGAAAGCAATATAAATAGCTGTAGAGTAGAATCAAAATGTAATAAATTGACAATTGCTAAATAAAGAAGTCCACTGCTTAATTAAAATACTTAAACTTGTAAATTCGCGTAATAGTTTAATTACAAACCTACCTTTCTTGTCTGCAGATCATCGATTGTATAGTAGATTGACAGGACCTAGGATCAAGTTAGGGGAAAAATAATTAAGGACACTATAAGACAAGGCTGCGGTATCCAAGAGTCAAGCAAGGGCCTGACAAGTCTATCCTATTATAAGGCGAGATCCAGCCCCGGGTTAGCGACAGACTTGCTGGTAGTGATAACAATATATATATATATATATATATATATATTTTTAGAGGCAAAGTGCATTACATGCGATAGTTTTTTATTAACTTATAAAACAAAGTTACAACTATTACATGAAGAATCTGATTAACTATTTCTAGCTATTCTAATCCTAGTACTACCTCTAACTAATCTAATTGTATCAACTTACATCAAGTAGGTAGGTTTGTATGTCAGACATGGACTATTCAAAGGACATGTACCTGTTAACTGTCACTAGGATTCTTATCACTTTCTCACCTTCGGCTCATACTTTTGCGGTATTCATGGGTTTACTTCTTTACACTTCCTAATAAATGCACCAAGAGTTTCCTAAGGTTGGTACAGACTACCAAATCTGAAGGTTTTTACCAAGTGGAACACGACTCCTAAATCACCTAGTAGATACTTCTTAAGATTCTTAGTTGATGTAGGCTGCCAAATCTAGGGGCACAAATGCCAAACAGGGCGCAACTCCTGTAAAGTGGCCTTGAACGTCCCTTCGCACCAGCAATGTCCATATAATAATCATCTTCAAAGTTGTCTAATCGAGTTAACAGATTTTCTTTTATAGTCTCGTGAACTATAAGGGAAGAGAAGCGACCAGTGTGGGAACCAGAAAATACATCAAATGTAGTGCAATCATCGTAACACCAACTGGACGATCGACATGCTACAATATTTTAACTGGAGATCACAATCTCAACACCCACTGGATCAGCATATGAAATGGCTTTACATGAGAAACAACACATATTAGATTACAGTGCCAGATACTATATGGTACTGTTCAATTACTTTCACATGGAGTTGAACCAGTATCTTGTAATCTAACCTGTGGAGTACTAACCACTGTGCTATACATGTTGCTGAAATCCGTAGATCTTTGATGCAATTGACGCAATTATTTGACGCAATTAATTGAGTCACTATTAAAACATATAAATAATTGAGTCATGACGCAATTATTTTTGAGGATTTTGGGAATTGAGTCAACAGCAAAATAATTTACACCACATGTATACACTGTGCTATGGACCCACAGATCAAATTTATATTATTTTTTAAATATATATATATTTTTTTTTTATCGTAAAAGGTCATTAGATACAAGTCTTTATTAAATTGTATATATATGATACATGAGTTACATCAAATATCTTTACAGAAAATTACTCTAAATTAATGTTAACCTATCTACGATGCTAACTAAAGCGATCCTCCATACACTTAATGTAGATTGGATTAGTGTTAGTGCTGGATGGTTAATGCCCTTCCAGAATTAAGGTGAGATCTTAAGACTTTAGTACATTCGTTTGATCTATTTGTTGTGAGTTGGAGTATGTGATAATTTTGTCAAACAAGTTTGATTGTACAATGAGTGGTCCTTTCAGTTTGGTAATTGTGGGTTTCGGTGTAGATTTTTTCCATCTAATACTGGATGTTATTGAGATATTTGCTGTTGTGGATCTTGGTAACCATACTGCTGTGTACAGAAGTTTGAGAGTGGAGTTCGTTAACTTGACCTGTGCTTTTTTTGAGAGCTGGATTCTGAGGGTCAACATCCCGCATGCTAGGCCTTCGAGATTCGACTTTCTGTTGATACTCAGGGTTTGTAAATGATGAATTGATTCTGCTACTGTTATTTTGAACTTGCTTTTAGGTAGAAGTTTTTTAATTTTGTTTACAATTTTGTTTTCAATTTCATCAAACACCTTTGCATTTTTATAGCACTCAAATATGTGTTTTTGTGTCTCAGGTACGACTAGGCATCTGGGGCAGAGGTTGTCTTTGTATAGGTCTGGGTATCTCTCATGTAATAATTGTCTTGTGGGAAGAGTACCATTAAGTATTTTGCATCTAAATGCTAGCAAGGATAAGCAGCTGAGCTTGTTCTTTTTAATGAGAAGCTTATTAGCTAAATAGAGTGTTTGAAGGGTATCCAAGTTAGGTGTTTGGTTCCATCTTTCTTTGACAGTTGAGATATTAATAAGGTTTATTATTCTGTATGTTTGTTGTACTCTTTTGATCCAGTATGTTGGTCCCATGCTCCAACTGTTTTTAATTCTAGGGCTTGTTATATAGTTGTCGATTGCTAGGATATTGTCGATTGCTAGGATATTGTCGATTGAAATAATGTTGTCACTTTCCTAAGGTACCAGGGTGCTGGTCTGCTTACAAAGGGTTAGTCTAATCTTTTTTATAGTGCAAAGCTCATTAATACAGTTAGTTAGGTGACTGTATGAAATTTTGATTCTACAGTTGAGGTAACTTGGGGTGTCTAGCCACAATGTAAATGGAGTATTGATGGTTATGTAAGTCTGTTCCTTAATGGCTGCTAAGAGTCTTATGATCGTTAACAATACATTGATAGGTTGGTTGTGAGCTGAATGCAGAGCTAAATTAACTTCTTTGTTTACTATAAAGACTAAATCATCTTTTGTAGTAAGGTCTATTATTGGAAAGGGGCGGACATTCGATATCATCTGCTTGATATCTTCTACCATGTCCTTATTTAGCTGGAGAGTATCTTTGCCAGGTAGATTATTGCTGATCATGATGGTAAGGGTGGCATTGTCTTCAGAGAATGCTTGTAGCTGTTCTATTATTTCTTCAGGAGCATTGGTTAAATAGTGTTGGTTGTTTCTTGAATAGGTCCAAAGAGACATGGCTTCGCTGGTAGATACAATGATGTCTGCTCCAGTATTATGGTACTGACATTTTGTGAGCATTTTACTTGAATTGATGACATAATGCGTCCCCTTAAGTGGTTGGCTTGTGTCTCTATTGATTCTTGACTTGATATACGATACTTGGTTGTTTTCCATGAAGGCCCAGAATTTAGCTTTAAGGTTGGGGATGCTGGTGGAGGTTCCTTGAATGTCAGGTGGGATTTTGATTTGTAAGAACCATGATGGCACAGAATCTGATGGAGTGGGACCTATATGCGTATTAAATTCATGCCAGGTAAGTCTCTGGTTGTTCTTGTAAATGCACAGATCTTTGAGAGTCTTGATTCCTTTCCGGAATAGACCTGAGGCTTGCCGCTTGGATGCCTTGTCTTTGAATGAGAAGAAGAGACCTAGAGATATATTGCCGTCAGGATCATTGAATTTGCAGTTTGGAGGGCACATGTTAATTTGGTATTTTTTGTATGCCGTGGCTGCTTGGATTATCCAACTGCTTGGGAATTTTTCTGGATGGCAGATTGGGCACAACCAGATTATATTGCTTGCCTGTATTGATTTGATTTTTATGTTAAGAGCGTCTGTTGTTTTTGGGTTGCATACTTTCGTGACAAGAAGTTTGATCAGGGTGAGGTCTTGTTTATCCATGAGATTGATGCATTTAAGGCTGGCTTGCAAGTACACAATTCTATCAGAGATGGTTCTTCCTATGTTGAACTTCCACTTGATCAAACAGTTAATTCTGGTTTGAATTGCATGCAGTTGGTTCTTTGTCAGTGTTGTCGAGTGCAGTGTGTAATCAATTTTGCTTGGCACAATCCAGTCGATTACTTGCTTTGCTATTGGTCTGTTCCAGGATTGCTTATTAAGTGCTGAGATTGTTTGGTTCAGGTTTTTAATGAAGGGTTGCTTGTGTGAGTTACCGGAGCTGTCTCCTGAGAAGTAATTGCCTAGGTAGCATAAAGGTACTTTATATGGCAGTGGCTGAACCAAAGTATCGAGAACCTTTAGACTTGAGTTTCTGTTGCCATTGTTGTTGCCCAACGTTGTAATTAACATTGTTTTTTCAGTGTTGCATTTGATATTGTTGAGAGTAAGAAAAGAGCAGAAGATGTCTGTGGTTTTTTGTAAATCTCTTATTGACTGGGCTAACAGAAGTATGTCATCCATATATGTGAGGATATTGTGGGAAATCAGTGTATGATTCTGGTGGTTAAAGGCTGCTGTTACCATTGGATCGTAAAAGATAGTCCAGAGTAGGGGTGACAGAGTTTCTTCTTGATCCAGGTCTTTTGAGACTTTGAAATTCCTTGTTCTTCCGCAGTTAGTTATTATAAAGAGGTTTTTATTGTTAAGCAGATTGAGGAATATGTTTGTTAGCTTGCTTGGAATTTTGATTCTTAAGAGGGCTGCTTTTAGACTGTCGAGGTTTACTGAGTCAAAGGCTTTAGCGATATCAAATGAGGCAATCCACAGTTCTTGATTGAGGTTGGTTGCGGCATTTATGGTTGAGGTAGCTATCGACAATGGTTCCATTGTGCTTTGCTCTGCAAGGCCAGTGAAGCTTGCCTTTGAGAGGATTTTGTGTTTGGTGAGTACTGCTGAAACTCTAGTGTTAATTATTTTTGTGAAAATCTTCCTGGTTGACTCAATAAGTGAGATTGGTCGAGTGTCTGAGATTCTACAAGACCAAACTAGTTTCTTTGGTAACAGAACTATTGATGACTTTTTCCAGTATGTGGGAATTTGTTCGCTAACTAAAACATTGTTGTACAAGTTTAGAAGTGTTTTCTTTGAACCTTCACTTAGAGAGTTAATCATTTCATATGTGATGTCTGATTCTCCTGGGTTTTGTTTAGAGGTAGTTCATGGGTAACCTTAGATAGTTCTTCCAAGCCAATTTGGCTTAGAGTTGGATTGTAAATCTTCTCTGATATGCTCTCCAACGGTAGATATTTGTTGGCCCATTCTGAGTTTGTTAGGTCAAAGTTGCTATTTTTAAGAATTTTTTTGAAATGGTTAACTATAATTGTTTTGATTTCTTCTGGATCGTTTGTAAGGTTGCCCTCGCTGTCTTGCACTATGTTCAGGTTTAGGGAGGGTTTCAGGTCCCCCAATGCTTTTTTGATGAAACTCTTTGGTCTTTTCCAGAATTTGAGGTAGTTGTCTAGAATGGTTTTGTGGATTTGATCTGCTCGCTGTTCTTTTATTTGGTGCAATCTCTCTTTGATTAAAGTGTTTCTTAGGCAATTGAGCATATTGATTGATATTGGTGTGCTGTTGAACACTTTTTGGTGCAGTGTGTTGATGTTCTTTGGAATTTTACTTCCTGTGCTTTGCATTTTTGTGTTATTCCCCTTCTTAATGCTTGAAATTAGTCTTTTGATTTGTTTTAGCAACCGGAAATGCTGGCCAGTTCTTTGCTGATTAGCTCTGTGCGGTGGCAGTTTGACTAGTGGCAGATTGTTTCTTGCCGCACTTATCATAATTTTGTTGAATAATGACCAGGAACAGCTGTCAGCTACGTTGATCCTTAGATCAACTTCTTCACTAAAATCCTTCTTTTGTTGTGGTGACATATTCTTCCAGTCAAAGACTTTGGTCTGGCAGCCCTGTATCTCTGACTTGTACTCAAACCAATCGAATATCACTTGAACTTGTTTGTGATCAGAGATTATAGAGTGTGAGGTAAATGTTTTGCCTTCCAGAACTTTAGAGCCCAGATGGTTGGTACACCAAATCTGATCGATTCTTGAAGCGCTTGTCTGAATATAATAGGTAAAATCGTGTTCTTTGTCAAGCACCTTGATAATGTCAATCCAATTGTGCATATAATTGTAGATTCTTCTTTTGGGATTTGATGTTGGAGCATTTATAGCTGAGGTATCTATTGGATATGAGTTGAAGTCGCTGGCCATGATTTGATGTATATTGTTACTGAATTTTTTAATATGTTTGATTAGTGATCTTGTTGCTATTTTACGCTCTTCTGACTCATGTGGAAAATAAATAGCAGTAACAATTAGGTCGATTTTTGGCTTGAACTTGAGATGAACTGCGCACCAGTATTCATCTTCTGTAAATGTCCTGAATATATGATTAACCAAATCCTCACCAACTATTAGGCATGTGCCATTTTTAGAAGAGTTTGAGGGGAGCTTGCAATGATAATACGGTTATTACATTTCTTTGGGAGGCGATTTCTATGTGATATTTTTGTTTTAGAGCAACATAGTATTGATCTACTGTTTGCGAGATCTTGTGTGAGAGCTGTCAGTTTAGAAGTGTCATTTAGACCGACTGTATTGAGAGTTGAAATATTCAGAAGGTTTTTGATAAGTGGAGTTTGTTTTTTTGATAGGGGATTTTAATTTGTGTTTATTTGTAGCGACTGGATAGAGTTGGACGAAATTATCATATTAACAGATGAAGGGTACAAGATCAAAACCGGGCTCCGGTAAATCTTTGGGAGCGATGTAGTTGTCGGGGAGCCTTTCGAAGGCATACTTTTTATGCAATTGGGCTATTGTTGTAGGTAGGTTCTCATCATTCTTTAGTGGAAATTTGACTTCAGAGAGATTTTCTTCACACGTTTTGTTGAGTTCCTCTATGGAAGGTAGAGGAGGCTTAGGGGCTTGAAACCAATCCTCAGGGATTGTACAAAACTCGTATTTCTCGTGCAGTTTGCGAATGATCGCTAGGAAGTCTTCGGAGTATCTATTAATATAGTCTTTGACTTCAATAGATATGTCTAAGTCAGTGATTTTGGCTGGGAGTTTTTCTTTGTCAGTTTGTGATATTGAGGAGTCTACCCATTGGGGACCCAGAGGCAAATTGAATTTGAAGTCATTTTGCAATCGTTTTATAAGGATCTCTGCACTTTCTTTAGATTGCACTGGAAGTGCCATATCCAGTTCATCAAATAATAGATTGGGAGAGGAGGGGAGTGGTCTTTTAAACTTGTAATAGTCGAGTGGCAGAGTTTTGAGGCTATACTCTTTTCTTAAAATTCCAATTAACTCTCTTGTATCCACTGTGATTGGATTGTGTGGGAAGTAGGTTGCTAAGTGTGCTGGTAGCAACTTGTAATAGTCTGGAAGGGGAGTTTTGGATGGCAGTAGATTAAAGAATGATTTGGGGAGTTTTGCAAGAACTTCGTAGTATCTGGCCAGTTCTTTTATTCTCAATCTGAGGTCTTTGAGGTCTTTTCTCTCAATAATAGGAAACAAGTAATTCGTTTCTTTATTCAGGTCTTTTGAGTTTTCTGATAACTCTGAGAATTTGAAGAAGTATGAGTCTGGGAGTTGGGCAAACTTGTAATGTATCCTGAGAATTGATACGATTGGAGAGAGGAGTGATTTTTTCTTGATTGGAAGTGGGCATGGGAGTTTTATGATTATGTTGGAGGAGATCTGATCTGGTAGGATTGATAGGTCTGGAAGCGATTCGTACAATATTTCCTTGATAAGGTCTAACAATTCAATATAGTCGACATAGTTATCGTCGTCTCTCAGCAAGTAGTTGCATCCATATTCCAGGATCTGTGCTATTTCAAAGAATCTAAATTTGTTGAGATCGGTGAACCTTAGGTAGGCTATGAATAGTGATGAGTTTAATATCAGTCTGATTTTCCTTTTGATTCTTCTGCTGATGTAGTTGACATCATTGATTTTTTTGTAGTTCTCATAGGCTTTTGTTTCCAAAACCTCATATTCAATTTGATGGTTTCCTTTCATTAATTTGTTTTTAGTAAATAATCTGAAGAAGGTTCTGTCTCTTAGAAGAATTTTGGCAAAGATTGCGAAATGGGGCTCTTGATTAATTGACCCTTTTGGAGTGGTCTTGATGTTCTTAAACAGCTCAGCTACTTTCTTTGCATTTGTATGACAAGCTGACAGCTGTGATGTTAAGTCAATTATCATATTATGTTCGCTGACGAATGGTTCACCTGAGTTGGCTGCTTGGATTTTATAGAGGCCATCAATTGGTTGATGATAGTTTGGGTCACTTTCCATGAGAATTTTAGTAATTCTGTTCTCCTTGGTGCTAGGGGGTGGTGAGAGTTGTATGCTTGTTGACAAGTTTTCAATTGAGGAGAGACTGGAAGATCTTGCAAGGTCTCCGATTAAAGGTTTCTCATGTGGCCCTTCTGCCTCATCTAGAAATTCATCTCTACTTGCTTGGTCGGGGGTCTGTTTTTGCTGGGCTGCTTCGATAAGAAGTATATTTCCTTGTATGTTGGCTAGCTCTTCCTGCACCTGACAGTTGAATTCTGCCAGGGAGCTTGAATTTCCTATAGAGTTTGGTTGATCCAATAATATCATTGATATGTTATTGTTGGAACAGGGGCTGGTTGGTCTAATTGTGTTACCAGATTTGTCATAATTGTTACTCGTGGCAACTGCAATATGGTGATTATCCACTTGCATTATGTCACCTGTGCTTTGAGAATCATTTGGGATTGGTGTTGCGTTACTTGATGCGCTTTCTGCATTTGTGCTTTCTGAAGCTGCAGCAGTTGCATGAGATGCAGGGGTTGTGTTACTGGTAAGTGCTAAATTGGGAATGTTTGTGATCTGTTGATCAATAGGTGGGGGTAAGCTGCTTGGGTTTTTTTTTGGGATTTGGGAACTAGTGGTTTTTTTGCTGGAGACTGGGAGAGAGTAGAGGGCTGAGCTTTCAAGGTCGTCATCCTGAACTGGTGTGTTGGGAGGTGGATGAGATGGAGCATTGTATATCTTCTCAAGGCCAAACTTGTTTTCATTATTAATTATGTTGATTTGATTCCAAGAGAGGTGGAGAGTATAGTTGAGGCTGCTGTCTAGGACTTTCCTTGCGATGGTCTCCCTTATGTTTGGAGCAAGATTATTTCTCTC
>CAJVPV010001636.1:0-15179 GCA_910591835.1 Acaulospora morrowiae | reverse complement strand
ACTATTAAATAAATCGAAGATCTCCGGAGGTTAATATATAATTTTTTGCTCCGGAGTCTTTTAACGACGACGGAGTTCCTCCGGAGGTCTACGCCCGAAGATTTGCGAAGATCTTCGCCAAAAAAATTTCCTGATGAGTGGTTAATGCTCCACAGGTCAGATCACAAGATACCAGTTCAATCCCAGGTAAAGATGATTGAATAAAATTAATATGGTATCTGGTACCATAGCCAGTTATGTGCCGTTTCTTATAGGAAGCCATTTCATATGCCGATCCGGTAGGCGTTAAGATTGTGATCTTCAGAAAAAGTGTTGTGGCGTGATGATCGTCTGGTTGGTGCTACGATGATCGCCAGAAGTTGGATAATAAAAAAGGTATAGAAGGCATCCGGTTTAAGCAAAGAAGGCTTGATAATCATTTCCCCGTGATACCTGGTGTCTCTTTCTGCAAGTTACCGATAGTCCGGTTTGGATTAGAGATTTTCTCTATAGAGTTCTATTCGTTATAATAGGTACTACTCCCCAGTTTCCCCTTTCACTTCTCCTTAAATATCTCTGGTTAGAAATAGAACTTAATATATATAATAATGACACTAATGAAGCATATGCATATTAGTTCCTAACTCTCCTGAGATGGTTAGTTGGTAGCGTCAAGCCGATATGGGGGTAAAATCCGATAATAATCCACGATGGTTTAGAATAGCTCATAGATAGTAATTACCTGTGAAAACATGTAAGATACAAATGTGAACTAAATAAAGGGTAGCCAACGTGGGTAAGGCCCTGCTAGTCGAAATAAAAAAAAAAAAAATTTAACCTAGCTATATAAATTTACCATTATGAAAGTAAGGCCTATATATTAGATATAACAAATTCAAAGGATAGGAAGTTCTATCACCAGTTTAAATCCAATCTTTCTGCTAAGTCCTGATTTGGTAATCTTGTGACTGCTCACTATCAAAAATCTTATATCTTGAAAGATTAATTAAAATATTCAGATAATTCAAATACTTTTTATCTAGTTTCTTAAAAAAGATACTTATACTTCTTATTACCACCTGTAGCTTCAGATTTTCTTTAGGTGTCTTCTTCTTTTAACAAGCACCAGATTGGAATAGCTCTAAGCTAAAATATTCTTTGTATTATGAAGTTTGTTATATTAGGAGAATAATTTTATAAACTTTTATTAAAGTTAAAACAAAAGTCTTTTCTTATATAACCTTTTCTACTTTGACCTGTTTTTAATTTGCAATTATCAGAAAGATTAAAGGTTTCATTTTTATATAACCTAATTGAATTTGGTTATAATTTAGATATTTGGATATAACATTTATAAGAAAATCGGTAAATTCATAAATGAAGATAATTTTTATATGTTTTATCCTCTATAGATATTGAACTAAGAACATGTATTTGAAGATCAGGAAGTACTATCCACTGTACTATTGATCCACTGGTTTATTAATTTGTTTTTTTATTTTATTTCTTAAAATATTTTATTTAAAAAACAAAAACTATATAAAAATAAATATATATTATTATATTATTTTTTTTAAATAGAAATTAAATAAAAATAAAAAAATACAATATAATTTTTTAATAAAAATTAAAATAATAAAATTAAATAATAAAATAATTAATAAAAAAAATTTAAATAAATTATTTTATAAATATTAATTTAATTATATTTAAATTTTTATTATATTTTTAATAATTTTTGTTAAGTTACAAATAAAAATATAATTATATAATATATTATATATTTATAATAAATTAAATATTAGTTTACCTATATAAATTACTTAATTTATATTAAAAAAAGAAATTTTAAATTATATTTGTAGATCAAAGTACAATAAATAGTATTATCAAATCTTCAAATATATATTTTTAGTTCAATATTTATAAGAAACAAAATATATAAATTTATTTTTTATTTGTAAATTTGTCAATTTTTTTATAAATATTATATTAAAATATTTAATTCAGATTTAATTTAATTAAGCTGTATAAAGATAAAATCTTTGATTTTCTAACAATTATAAATTAAAATTAGATTGAAACAAAAAGATTACATAAGAAAAAAATTCTAATCTAATATTAATAAAAGTTTATAATTCTATTGGTGTAATAGACTTCATAATATAAAAAATACTTTAGTCTAAAACTATTTTAATTTAATACTTGCTTAAAAAAAGAAGATTTTCAAAAAAATTTAAAACTATAAGTGATGATAAAAAATATAATAACTTTTTCAAGGTTTCAAGTAAAAATATTAAATAAGATATTCAAGTATTTTAATTATTTCTAAAAGATATATATTTTTAATAACATAGCTGAACCAATAGATTAAGACAAATTTAAACTAGTGATAAAACTTCCTATTTCTTAAATTAGTTTCATTTGATATATAAATCTACTTATAAAATATAAATTTATATAATTGGATTAGAGATAAATTAAATTAGTTATTATTAGTAATAATTAATAAGCAGTATTAATTTTACTTTTTTTTTTTTGGGAGGCTAAGTGCGATACATGTGCGGCTTTTATTAATCATTGCAGATTACATAGTCATTATATGAACAGTCTATTTAACTGACACTACCCACCCATTACTGCCCAGGTACCAACTTTACACCTTGTGGGTGATCTATACTTGGGTTTTTGAAGGTCAATTCAAGCAGTATTAATTTTACTTATATAGAAGATATAAATGATATATAGTATATGTATAAATATTTCATACTTAAAAGATACTTACTATATAACTTAAATATCAATTATCAATAAAATATGTTGTTATGGGAAAATCATGATGAGTTAGTCACTTCGATCTGGCTCATGCTGTGTAACAATAGGGTCTTATTTCTGCTCAAAAGAGGCATATGAATTTGGCTAAAGTTTGTAATGCTGACGCAGATCAATTTGTCAATCTTGTGTCTTTAATTGTTTACTTCCTTGTGTGGCAACTTTGTTAGCTATACACATTGGAGTATTTTCACAAGATAGTTTATTAATAAAAACAGTTTATTAATTATCTATTGTATAGTATCTATCCTAATTGTCACTATTTTTTGTATACTCTCTAGTCACTTATATATATTTTGATTTTATATTTATTATATATATTATTTTTGATATATTATTTATATCAGATATATCTTTATGTAATATACCTTTTATATCTAATATAATACTTATACCTGATATATTTATCTTATAATTTCCTATTATTTAACCATTATATTTTCCTTATAATATTTTTACTTTCTTAATTATAAGTATCATAAGTGATTAATAATTTATTCTTATTTAGGAATTTCATAAACAGATTTTTTAAGCAATCAATTTTCCTAAGTTGACAAGAAAACTCAAGTATTTGCAAGGCTTAGCAAGTATTCCTGTGATGATTCACTATATTCTCATTTGATTAGTATTTCTATATTATATTTAAAACTTATTTGCCAAATATTACTTTATACTTTTTCTTAAGGATTATCAATATTTAAACTTGCTAATTTCATTACTAATTCTTTCAACTTTTTTACAAACTGTTGTTATAATAATCATGCCTAGAGAAAACTGCATTTCCAAAGCTATTTGTTTCACCTGCTCTGATCACAAAAATCCTTCCTGGGAGACTATAGACCATAATAGTACTTTAGAAAAGAATTAAAATTTTGAAGCACTTAGCACATTGTAAAAAAAAGGTCAAGGCTTTGAAGAAAGAGATTACTAAATTAAAAACAGACTTGTATACTTTCCTTTGCCACAATAGAGAATTGGAGTTGAAAAATTTGAACTTGAAGAATAGGATTACTCGATTAGAAGAATTCTTTCAACTATTGGAAACTTTTGTTTCTACTTCTCTCAATTGGTTCTTTTTTACCTTTGAATTTAATTAGAGATTTGCTTTCTAACTTCAATATTGTTGTTCTTTGTTTCTAGCTTTATAAATTCATTATAAGAAATATAGTAGTTACTAAGTATACTTTGAGAGCCAGCTGTAATAGAAGAGGTGAGCTTAATAGATTCTTTCCATTATATTATATTTCTTGCTTGCTTTTTAATTTCTTAGATTTCTTCTTTTCTCTACTCAAGGATTCAATGATATTTGTATTTGGACAAGTTAAGGACTAGACTATCATGGTACTTACATCCACGTCATATAACCTGGGTGTTATATTTCATACAGTAGCTAAAAAGTATCTCAAAATTTTCAATAGTTCAAAAGAAATATCATTGAAAATAAAAAATTGTTTATGTAATAATAGGATATAATATTATTTAATAAAATAAAATAAAATAATAATAATAAAATCAAATAGCAAATAATTTCAAAAATTATTTCTATAATTAAATTATTTGAATACTATAGCCTCAAACACCATCATGCTACCATAGGCACTACATGGCTGATCAGTTCTTAATTAGCATATGCTATGGATTCCTATCTCTGGAAACCAAGATTGTTTACAACTATTTTTGTGGATTCAGATAACTTATTTATACAAATTTTCCAAAATTTAAAAACAAGAATGATTTAATACTATGCTTTTTGAATTCCAATTCAAATAACAATAGTGTAAAGGTAAAGATAACAATTTTAATAGGGGTAAATTATTTTTAATATTTTTTTTTTTTTCAAATTTTTACTTCGATTTTTTGATTTTTTTTTTTCGCTTTTTGCTTTTTCAAATTAAAGTCAATAATAAAAATAAAAATCAAAAAAAATAAAATATATATTAACAACTAAAAATTAAAAGTGACAAGTGTAAATTGAAATAGTGTTTTTGAAAATAAACAAGATAAGTTTTTTTTTTCTCTTACATTCTTGAATAATTTTTAAGCTAATTCTAAAAAAATTTTTTTTTTTTAATTTCTTTTTTTTCCTCTTCTTAATCGCGAGTATTATGAGTGATTATCAAATTCTAGTATATATCGATATACATGGTTTTAATCATACTGATCATTATATATAATATTTAATATATTTGGACAATACCTTGTTTTTTAAATAGGCAATAAACATGCATGTATCTGGTTTGATAGTGTTGTAATAGTATTTCTAAAGACTTTCTTACTTGTAACCTTTTCAACATTAATACTATCAATTCTCCAATATAGAAGGCATATACTAATACATCGATCCTTTGCTTTAACTATTGTACTCTTTTTATTTATTCATATAAGATCAATACATTTGTCACCATATTCCAGTTCTCATTATAAGGTTATGGTAAAATACCTGCAGCATTTAATTCTATCATTAGTATATCCCTGACAATTAAGGTAATATTTATCACGTCCATCTTATCTCATTTCTTCTTATTTTTTTTTTCTTCTTTTTATTTATTTCTACTATACCTATGTCCCTTATTCCTATAGTGATGTAATCAGATTACGGAATCTGATTTGTCATTACTAATACTCTATTGGCTCTTCATATTTCTTTAGTAGCTATTGATTGATTGGTCTCTTTAATACTTCTCCATCCAATGTATGTAAGCGATATATGACATTTAGCCAAATCTTATGCATGTATAGCGGGCCTACCCATTTTGGGTCTAGTTTATTACTTCACGAATTCTCTTGGGACATCTTGTATATCAGTACCTTGTTTCCTATGGTAAAGCTTCTTTCACTTCTAAGACCCTAATTATATCGAGTTTTCTGTTTCTATTGAACAATACTTACATATGTTATTATGTTTTTTCATTGTCATAGCAATGTTTCTATCAAATAGAAGACTCGTTGGATTATCATTCCTTCCAATAGCTCACTGTTTTCCATCAGATAAATCAGAGTACATGCCTCCCTCCTATAGATTAGGTAGAATAGAATCATTCTTATTATTTCTTGTCATGCCATTCGGTATGCAAAAAGAGTAAAAGGTATCATTAGATTCCAGTCCACTATATCACTTACTAACTTGACGATAGATTCATATAATATGCAATTAAATTATTCTACTAACCCATTTATTTGTGAATGGTATGGTGTAAAATACAGGTGATTGATATAAAGCTTTCTAGAAATATATTTAACATATAATTTCTGAAATTTGCTTCTTGGTCTAATAGCAAATTCATTAAATATCTGTATTAATACACTATATTGTTATAGACGAATTCTGCTACCTCTTGGGCTGTTGCTACCTTTAGGATACAAGCCTTAAGCTACTTCGTCATATAGTTAGTGACAACTACTATATATCGATTCTTTCTGGGAATCATGGACAAGGGCCCTATTATATTAATTTCTATCCTTAAGAATAGTTTTCTAACCTTTATGGAATATAGTGGTTCTTGTTATTTATTTCTCTCCCTTCTCTGACATTGGTCACATGAACATACATATGTATAAATATCTTTATACAATTGTAATCAATAGTATAGGTTTCAGATTTTATTGAACATAACATTTTTTTCCAAATATCCTTCTAGCAAATAATTATGCATCAGGTATAGTATATGTTCCAATTTATGATGTCGTAGTACCTTTAATAAGTTTTCTCTTTTATGTTTGTCTTTCTTATATATGTCTTTTTTCTTTATAATGAAAGAGTTACTCTGTATTCTTATTCTCCTTACTTGCTACTGTGAGCAATCTGCTGATAACCATTGTTCTTATAAATATTTCTTTAGTTGTTTATATTATTCTTTATCCATTATGCTTATTGGTTCTTTTTTTGTAACATTCAATTTTCTATTTCTCTTTCTTGCCAGGACATTGAAACCTGGGCTGAATTTTGTTTCTTAGATTTTTAGGTTTGTTTGTTATTTCATTTCTATATTTACTTATACCATTGTATTTTGTTTTATTGTTACTATGGTGGTTGTTATCATTTCTTCTTGTCAGATGCAGTAGTTGGGTCCTACTGAGTTCTTATTTATATCATCGCCATTTGCATTACATTGATAAGGCAAGTCATCTTCTGTTTGTTCTGATAAATCAGATCTTATATTCTTCCTTTCGTCTACTTTATTCCTTTTACTTGTCTCTTCCTTCTTATTAGATAAGTGAGACAAAATATTAGCATTAGAATGTTTTTTTCCTATGCAATATAGTATCATGTAATTATATGGTTGGAGGCGAAGGATCCATTACACCCTCTTGCCTTTCAATTTTGAGATCTCCAACCATTTCAGTACGAAGTGGTTGATAACCACTATGAATGGCTTCATGCTAAAATAGTAATGGAAATACTTGATCCTCTATATTATGACGAGACATTCTTATTCCATTGTAGTATAGTTCCTTTCAGCTCTTATTAAACTCTTACTGGCATACACAATTGCATATTCTCTTTGAATATTATCTACTTGTGTTAGCACTACTCTCAATCCTATTCTAGATATATCAGTATGCAAGTAGAATGTCTTCTCAAAGTTTGAATACTATAGGATGGGGTCTGTTATTAGATAAGTCTTTAATCATTCAAATGCTAGTTATTGTTTGTTCATCCACTTATACCATGCATTCTTCTCAAGTAACTAATGCAATGGCTTAGTGATTGTCACAAACCCTTTAATAAATTTTCAATAATATGACACAAGCCCTATGAAGCTTTTCAGTTGTCTTATATTTCCAGATGTTGAAAAGTTTCTTACTTTTGTTATCTTCTTTTTATCTAGCCAGATGCCATCCCTCTTTACGACATATTCCAAATAATTCACATTAGATAAAAAAAACTTACATTTTTTCATGTTTAACTTTAACAAAGCTTGATATAACTCTTTAAAAATATAGGCCAAGTGGCTAGTGTGCTCAAAAATATCTGCGAGTACACAATGATATCATCCAAATAGATGGCTGCGAATTTATCAATGTGGTTGTATAGTATCTTATTTATCAACCTCTGAAATGTAGCCAAGATATTGTACAGTCCGAACGGTATCACTTGGAACTCATATATTCTGAATTTTGTTACAAAGGCTGTTTTCTCATGGTCTTTTTCATGAACCTAGACCTGCCAGTATCCATTAGCAAGATCCAAGTTCAAAAACCACTTTACCTGTCCAAAGGTCTCGATTAAGTCATCAATCCTTGATAAAGGATAGGTGTCTTTCTTTGTTATCATGTTTAATTTTCTGTAGTTTATACATAAGTGTCATTTGCCATTCTTTTTGGATATAATTATTATTGGTAATGCCTATGGATTTTTTGATTCCAGAATCAGTTCTTGGCTTTTCATTTTTACTAACCCCTCCTTTACATACTCATGTTCATCTGACACCATCCTATAGGATACTTGTTTAATCAGTTTTGTATCACTGGTATCAATTTCATGTTGGATTACATCCATCTGAATAAGTTTATCCAATCCTTTCGCAAATAATTTTTTCTCTCTTTCAATAGTTTTACTGCTTCTATTTGCTCCTCTTTTGTCAAGTTGTTCAGGTCTACTTTTGGTTTCATGACAACAAGCTTCTTTTTTTCTTCTGGTATTAGTATCTCCTTCAAGGTGACTAGATAAATCACGAGGCCCAGGATCTTTTCACAGATTATCTCTTCTCCTTCAGATTGTTCCTCTATATAGTACTCTTCTTTTCTTCCACCTCTTCACTCTTGTATTTTAATTCATCGAATGTGTTTCCATTTTTCTCACCACTTGTTTCTGATTCCTCAAGTTACATCAATACTTTGATATTATTGTACAATATGGGCACTTCTTATTTCCTCTCTTGATACTTCAAAAGTATTCTTTGTTCGTCAAAATAAATTCTAACCTTTCCTTTTTGAAACCAATTTGTTTCAGATAGGAGTGTCTCGTCCCTAGACTTAATAACTCTTAGAGTTGCGAGAATGGTTACTCCTTGGATAGTGATACCTACTTTTTTGACTTGTTCCAAAGTCCTTTTCCTAGTACCGTTAACAGTAATAACAACAGAAATAGATTTTTCATTTATCTTTAAATGAAGTCTATCTAATAATTTTTTTGTTATTATATTTACTGCTACTCTTGTGTCTAGAATAACAATTATTATCTTGTCTCTGATCTGTACATAACATTTAGTAACAGTTTTTTTCGAGACATCTGTTAAACTCATTTGATTTGATTCAACTAAGGGTTTGGCTCTTTTCAGTATTTTTGACAAGTTGCGTCATTAGTTAGTATATTTTAGCAATTGTCCATATGTCATATTTGCTTTTATTGACAAGATGTTCTTGGAGATATTGTATAAGTCCAGTTAATTGATTACCGACAGTATTCTCTTTCATCTAGGTTTCTTAATAGCACCAAATACCTTTGGGGTTTTATAACTACCATTGGCTTCTGCATCCTTATATACTTTGGCACCCTCCATAATTTATCTATACTCTTTTCCTCTTGAATTCTTAATCACCTTTTCTTCTTTATAGCTTATGTCATGGTCTCTAGTGTATACACTTCCTCCTCTTCCTTATTCTCTTCTTTTATCTCTTTCTCCTCATAACAAATTATACTTTTGGAGTCATGGTCTTTGTAGATTCCTTCGATATTCTCTCCTTGAGATATTGTCGCATGATATGTCCTTTCTTTCCACAGCTATAACAGACTAAACTTCTCTTTTCTCTGGATTTCTGCTTTTGTTGAAGCTCCCTTTATAGGTTTGTATGGCTCAACATAAGCTCTTTGACTTTTTGTTCTAGTCTCTCTATGTTATCTTCTAATTGTTTTATCATGTCTTTTATCCTTATCCTAGTTTGCTGCTCTTAATATTTTCCTGTCTCAACTTTTTGTACCACTTCAATGGCTTCCATAAGATTCTTTGATGATATTATGGTTACAAACATTGTGGTATTACCTTTCAATTTATTTAGAAACATTCTAACAATGTAATTGCTTAAAATTGTTCCTTTTGAATCTACTCTTGTAAGTAAATGTTTAAACTTTGCTATATATCTGTCTACCTTCTTGTTATTATGTTGATTTGATTTATTTAATTCTATCTGCTATCTATATTATCTTTCTAATATAGTGAAGTATTCTACAAAAACATGATAAAAACTTTGTATATAGTTTATATCATTCCTCTATTCTTTGATTCCATCCTTATTTTTCTATACCAATTAGCTACCAGCCTTATTATATATTCAGAAGTTATCTTGAGTTTCTTTTTGTTTTTCCAGTTATTTACTTTTGCCATTTATTCGAATTCATTCAACCATTTTACCGGATTGTTATCTTCTCCTCTGATAAATGTCTTTGCCCTTGCAAGGTCAGATCTTCATACTTCATTTGACTTATTTACTATATTATTGAGAAACTTAAACATATTCTGTATGAATTGCTGAAACTGGTTATTGTTCATTTTTGATTCATGTAATAAATATTTATCACAATGCAGTTTGTAATTTATTTATTTTCTATTTTCGGGTAGTTTGTTTTCTTTTTTTTTTGAATTGTTTATTTTAAGATAATCATTTTAATAAAGGGAGTATCGTGTTAATCAATTAAGAAATAATGTGCTTGTAATAATATGCTGTATCAGACTATCGAGGTGTAATAAGCATCATATATAATAAAATCATGACTTATTGCATTCTAAAAAATTGGAGAAGGAGGTAGTAAGTAAAGATGGGTTCCTAAATTATTTGTGAAGACATAATTCAAATGTCCCTTATTATTAAAAAATTTTTTTCTATATTAAGAAATAAAAAAAAACTACCTACAAAGGTTTTTTATAGTTTTAAGCATCTATACAAATTATTTTTGAAATTATGTCCCTATTGAAATAAAGAGCTAGGAATTATGTCCTCTAGAGGACATGGACGTAAAGGGATGTAAATTTTATATACTAAATACTTTAGGGACCTATCTTTAGTAGTAAGTATCATAGTAGTATTTGATCTTACAGTCATCATCAAAAATTTGTTACAAGGAAATTACGATAAATCAGTTACTTCAATCTGGCTCATGATGTATAACAATAAGATCTCATTTCTACTTAAAAGAGACATGTGAATTTGGCCAAAGTTTATAATACTGATGCAGATCAGTCTATCGATCTTGCATCCTCAATTGTTACTTTCTTGTGTAACAACTCCATTAGCTATATACATTGGAGTATTTTCATAAGACAGTTTATTAATAAAGACAGTTTATTAATTATTTATTGCATAGTACCTATCCTAATTGTCTCCACTTTTTGCATACTCTCTAGTTACTTATATATATTTTGACTTTATATCTATTATATATATTATTCTTGATATATTATTTATATTAGATATATCTTTTATATGTAATATACTTTTTATATTTGATATATCACTTATACCTAATATACTTACCCTTATAATTTTTTATCATTTACTCATTATATATATATATTATACATGTGGTGGAATTAAATTCGGACATTTTTCAAAAACCGTATTATGGTTGAATTACTAAGTAACATATAGTAAATAATTGGAATTCGTATTTAATTCGGAATCGTATTGTCGATCAAATTTCCTTTTATGGTAATACGACCACATGTATGATATATACTATATTTCATCTATAAATTGATAGTTAAACTGAAAGAATAATTGAACTTTTAAAGAAATATTATAAGCTTATATTATTTACAAGCAAGATACAATGAAATAAATATCTTTTTGTTATAGAATTTGTATATAATAATCTTAAACAAATGTTAACTGGATTCATACCTTTTGAATTAAATTGCAAATAATATTTAAATCTTTCAATTATAATGACTTTATAAGAATTATATGAAATTTCAACTGTTAATAATTTCTTGAAACATTAAAATATCAAAATTAAGATGACAAAGAATAATTTGAAAGAAATATAAAAAAGTTAGGCTAAGTATGCTAATGAATATTATTGTTATTTAATACTTAAAATAGGGAATTATATTTTTCTATTCATATAAAATATCAATACACTGATAAATTGGAATTGATTAATTAAGAAATTGTCTTTAATATTTTTCAGATCTTAGTCTATATCAAAATAATCTCATCTACTATATACAAACTTGACTTATTTAAAGAAATAAAAATTTATTTCATGTTTTATATTTCTTTTTTGAAACTATATTATTTTCTAATGAATTTATTTGTTTTACCCCTTCTCTTTTCATTGTATTATTCAATATTAAACAAAAAAAATATAAAGTTGAATTTATTCTTAATAAGAAAATTTTATATAAAAGAATTTAATATATTGTAAAAATTCTTTTTATAATATTACATAAGAATCAAAAAAACATTTGACTAATATTATTACAAAAGTTAAAAAATTTGAAAAGATAAAAATGTTTTTTTTTTAAGTAAAAAAAAATATAACAGTTTACATCTATTGTTATTAATTTAAAGATTTATAAGGTTCATTCTATGTCTTTATTATTTTTAAATATTTTTTTAAATGAGATTTTATAATTAAATTTTGATTTTGGACTATATATCCATTATTATTATATTATAATACTGTTTTTTATATTTAGATATTAGTTCATAGCATATACTATACATGTAATGGAATTGAATTCAAATATTTTTAAAAACTAAATTATAATAGAATTACTAAATAAGATATAATAAATAATTAAAAATCATATTTAATTTAGAATTATATTGTTGATCAAGTTTTTTTTAATAGTAATATAAAACCATATATGTTATTATCAATTATTTCTTATTTTTATATTATATATATTTTTTATTTTTATTTTTATTTATTTTGTATATTACATAAGTCACTCAAACATTAAGCTTAAAATTTATATATTTTTATAATTAGAATTAGCTTATTTATATATTTTTATAATTAGAATTAGCTTATTTATATTAAAGAATCAAATGTAATAATTATTGTTTTATATAAGAAAAACAAAAACACTTCTATAATAAAGTATTAATTTTGATTCTAAAATTATTTGTTTACTTGTTAGCTTTTAAAATAAAAAATTAGAAAGTCTTTTACAATATAATATTATTTATCTGAAAAAACAGTCTTTTATATTTGATATCTAAAGGAAAAAAATAATAAAAAGATCTAAATAATAAAAACCTATTATATTTTTAAAGCAAAATAAAAATGATTTATCAAAATATTAAATAATCATCTAATATCAATTTATAAGACAAAAATATTTTAAAAAAATTTAACTTTGCAAGATTGTCAAAAAGAAACATTTTAAAGTCTATTTAATTTTTAAAAAATATTTGTAAAAATATTAGAGAAGAAAAAAAAACCTTTTATTTTATTACAAGATATAGCAAAAGTATATAATATTGTTAGTCTAATAATATTTGAAAAAGTCTTATAAAGAATAAATATTTTAATTAAAAATATCAAATTCATATTAAAACCATTTACAAATAATTTAATTAAGATAATTATAATATAGATCTTATAAAAAAATATAACTAATAATAGAATTAATCAAGATAAAACAATTTTTTCACTTTTTTAAAAACCTTTGATAATCAAATTCAATATATTTACAGAAGGGTAGCAATTAATAAAATTATTTTTTTTTTGAAAACCAATTTTTTACAACTTCTTTTTATATAAAATCCAAGAAAATAAAATATTAAAATATAATATAAATTGCAAGTGATTAACAGATTTCAATAAATCAATTAAAAACAAAAAAAATTTCAACAATCTATTTATTAGTAGGGCTCCGAACGAGCCGAGTTATGTCGAGTTTTGTTTAGGCTCAAGTTTGACTCGCAATTAAAATAAAAAACTTGACTCGATTAAATTTTATTAAAATATAATCCGGGCTCGACTCATATTATATTGTATATATTGTTGTAGAAAAAAAGTGATAGAACTTAAAAAGTAAATAATCATATAAGATGTAAAGAAGGAATAAGCCACAAAGAAAAAGATAAAAAGAGAATGAAGAATAGTAATTTTATTGTAACCTGAAGAAGATTAAAAATTAGTTTTCAAAATAATAAACAAACTACCATCCACTTTAAACAACAATTAATAAAAATGTTTACAATCACAAAGCAAATTTTTCGAAGTTAAAAATAATCAACTTTACAAAAAAGGCAGAAGAAGAAAAACACGAAACCAACTGCTTAGAGTTGTTCAAAAACATGAAATCGAAGCTATACTCTATCTAATGCACAACCATCCAACTGGTGCACACTTAGGCATTGATAAGACCTTTGAGAAAATTCGTAATCAATACTATTGGCCTCAAATGTTCGAAGATATCAAAGATTATATTCAATCATGTGACCAATATCAAAAATGTAGAAAATATAGATTCTTACATCCTATTCCTGTTGGAGAACCATTTTCCAAAATCGGCATAGATATTGTAGGACCTTTACCAATTACCAAACAAGAAAACAAGTATATTATCGTTGCAACAGACTATTTTATCAAATGGCCAGAAGCAGAAGTCATTTTCGAAGCTACTGGAAAACGTGTTACAAAATTTATTTATCAAGTCATTATTTGCAGACATGGATGCCCAAAACAAATCTTGTCTAACAGAAGGACACACTTCCGAAATAAAATAGTAGATGGATTACTCAAACAATTTAAGATAAAGCATTTATTATCTACGCTATACCATCCTCAAACCAATGGATTGGTTGAACAATTTAATAGAACTTTATGTAAATCTTTTGCCAAGTTAACAAAAGACAAAGAAGATTGGATCAACATATTTCGCCAGTACTTTTTGCCTACAGAATATCAAAACAATCTTCAACGAAAATAACATCATTTTATTTGCTTTATGGACGAAAACCACAAATGCCTACAACAAATACAGATAAAATATTACAACCAACAATTCTTAACCGATTGTATACTTTATTAGAAGACCTTCCACAACAACAAGAACAAGCAAGAAGAAATATTCACAAGGGATAACAAAAACAGAAACAGAGATTCAATCAAAAAGTAACAAGATATAAAAAGTTGAAAATCGGAGATAAGGTACTAATGTATGATGTTGCCAGAGATAAACACTTCACAGGAAAGTTGAAACCAAAATGGAAAGGACCCTTCTACATCTATGATACCTTGCCAAATGATGTCTTCAAACTCAGGATGATGGAAGGAAAAGTTCTTGCTGCCCCGATTAACCTCTTTTTCTTGAAACCATATTTCAACCGATTAGCATGGGAACCTAGCATACATATAGAAGCATCCTTTAGCTACTGAAAAATTCAGTACCCAGGTTACGCGACGTGGACGC
>CAJVPV010001635.1:0-15181 GCA_910591835.1 Acaulospora morrowiae | reverse complement strand
GAGAGGGTTCACTGTACATATATTTTTTAATGAATACTTCAATTTTAATCTACTAGTTGATACTTAACTATCAAATCTAAGGACTCTTGTAGTCAAGTAGGATATAACTTCTTAAGAATCATATAGACCATACTAAGCAAGCTTCTAAATTCTTTAATTTCTTAATAGATACTTCAGTTATAGAACTGGTTGATATAGACTATCAAATCTAGGGGCTAAATATCAAGCAGGATGTAACTCCTATATGTATAAACTATTCAGGAAGAATCATGTCATATAAGATATTGGTGTCGATTCAGTCATATATGTGATTATATTATCATAAAAAAAATTTGATCAACAATATAATTCTGAATTAAATATGAATTTCAATTATTTACTATATATTACTTAGTAATTCTACCATAATACAGTTTTTGAAAAATGGTTAAATTCAATTTCACCACATGTATAGATTCAGTATTCCCTTTAAAACTTTCTTATTTGGTAATTAACAGGAAAGGAAGGTGTCAAACAGATTTAATAAGATGGAGTATAGCTTAATCTGTATATCCAAACAAGTAGTTGTTTTTGAAAGTTAATAAGGATTGGTTAAAATAAAATATAGCACAATCTGTATATCCAAATATAAGAGTTTTCAATTATTTAATGATTATAATAATACCAGCCAAACAATCATTACATTATTATATCTTAATGAGAAAATTACAATCTTAATACCTATTGGATTAGCATATAAAATGGCTTCTTATAAGAAATAATACATAACTGGTTATGGTGCCAGATATTATATTAATTCTGTTTAGTCACCTTTACATAGGATTGAACTAATATCTTGTAATTTGACTTGTGAAGCACTAACTACTGTACTATAGATCCACAGATCTGAACAATTAAATTTTATTACAAATGAAATTGAAATATTTTTAAAAGCTGAACAAGCTTTAACACTTACTAATCCATTAAATTGATAAAAATAAACTATTTTATTTTTTATTTTTATTTTTTTTTTTTTTAACTCAACTAGCTAGGCCTTTATTTTATTTTTTATATTTTTTATATATTAAATATTGTATTAATAATTTTTATTATAGCAACATTTAGATAGACCTGCTGGCTAAAAAAGCCAAGGAGGAACCAGAAATCTGATAGAGGCCCTTATCTAGAATAGTTCCCATCACAGTACCAGAGTAGAACAAGATCCCTATCAACATCTCAACTAGGGCATTCCTCAAGGATTACAATGAAAGAAAAATCCTAATACAATGGACACTACAAAATCATATTAAGTAAAGATGGAAGGAAGAAATCCAGAATCCAGAAAAGTTCGACTGGAAAGGACTATAGGATCTCAATAAAGATAAAAGATCACTTACCACCTCCTTTAAAGCAGCGGGAAGCAGGACATTCAAGGCCAAACTAATTCATAACGAACTGTCAACCATGGACAATCTAAACAAAAGAAATGCTCTAGAAATGTCAATAGCCTGTGCATACTCTGTGATCTCTAAGAAGAAACCTTGGACCATCTGTTAATATGCAAAGAAATGTACAAAATCAAGAAGAACATATGGGATCAGGTGCAAGAGAAACTTACAAAAGTATGGATCCCACAATACATAGACAAAAAGATGGATAGAAAGCAAATAGCAATAAAGGTGCTCTTTAGCAAATGAAAAGTTGAAAAATCTGACTCAGCTAAAGAAATAATTAATATGTCCATCGGTCTCTGGGCAAAAGAAGATATCAAAGAATGGACCAATATTCTTCGATCACTAAAGATCCCCAAGGTTACATTCAAAAAATATATGTACAGTGAACCCTCTCTAAATGCACACCCCTCGGGACTATAGGAAAATTTTTGAAAAATGTGCATTTATAGAGGGTGTGCATTTATGGAGGTAATTTTATTAAGAGTTCTATGTACTTGGGACCAAGCTTGACCGTGCATTTAGAGAGAGAAAATATAGTAAGTGCATTTATAGAGGGTGCATTTAGGGAGGTCTCTCTGTATTATATTGTCAGCCTCTCTATTATAAAACATGTAAATAAAAAGATATAATATGATAAGTAACTTAGGTAAGTAGTTAACAATACTTATTGTCTTTACAAATAGTTGAATCAATAGATTAGATAGTTTAAAACTAGTAATAGAATTTCTATTCTTTAAATAGATTTTTCTGAAAATATGTGATATATCTTAAAGATGAATAGTGTATTATTAAGTATAAAAAAGTAGTAGATTAACATTTAGTTGTTATAATAGCAATAGATAATGTTTAATATAATAACTTAAAAATTGATCATTAATTAATAAAAGCCTATATCTAATATTGTTCTATTATAAAAAAAAAATTTAATTATTTAGAAATATGTGATATTAAATATTTATTCTTGAAATTATAATTTATTATCATATTTTCAATTTCTTTAGGTATATATTTTTTATGATAAATTTTTAATACTTATAAAATAAATAAATAAATAAATAAAATTTTTTTTTTTTTTTTTATCACAAACAGGCATTAAATATGAGAATTTATTTAAATAAGAGTTTACTATCATTATATTAACAATCTTTACAAAATAAATTAATTGTAGCTTATTGCGACTAAACTATGAACACTAATTGATATCAAGAAGGTAGTAAATAAATAAATTTTTAAAATACTATATATATAAAAATATTATATATGACTTGTAGATCCATAACACAGTAGTTAGTATTCTATAGATCAGATTACAAAATATCAATTCAATTCCATATAAAGGTGATTGAATAGATTAACATGATATCTAATATTATAACCAATTATATGTTGTTTCTCATAAGAAGCCATTTCATATGTTAATTCAGTGAATGTTGAGATTGTGATCTCCCTATTAAGATATAGCATGGCAATTATCTGATTGATGTTATAATAATTATTTAATAAAAAAGTGTTATCATATATTTGGATATATAAACTGGACTGTACTTCATCTTATCTAACCCTTACCAACTTCCAAAAACAACTATTTATTTGAATATACAGATTGGGCTGTACTTCATCTTATCAAATCCATATAATATTTTTATGATGGTTAAAACTATACATGTGATATAAATTATTTTGCTGTTGACTCAATTGCCAAAATCCTCAAAAATAATTGCATCTGACTCAATTATTTTATATGTTTTAATAGTGACTCAATTAATTGCGTCAAATAATTGCGTCAATTGCGTCAAGGATCTACCTATTTCTACCACATGTATAGTCGATGACTTATGACTGCTACTATATATTGTATAATATATTTGTAAAGAAATATTTTTAATATACAAGCAAAAGATTATTGTATAACTGCAAATTATATATAAGAACAATTATTTCACTATTTTGGATAAATAAATATAACTTAAAATTTTTTTATATTTATAATTATTTTTATTTACTTTCTAATTCTTTAATAAATTATTTTTAAATTTTAATATTAATTTAATAATTATTTGTTAATAAATTTTCTTATTTTTATAAATTAATTGATATAACTATTTTGATAGAATTATATATTAATAATTATATAAAAAAGATAATTTTTTATAGTTCTAATTGTCATTAAGTTATTAATAAGAATTCTAATGATTCGATTCAATTTTATTTTTAAATTGATTTTTATATATTTTAAAATTGAATCAAATCAAATCAAATAAAATTAATTTGATTTAATTTAATTTGATTTGATTTGATTTGATTGATTTGATTTGATTTTATTTGATTTGATTTGATTTTATTTAATTCCATTTGATTCTATTCAATTCGATTTAATTCTATTTGATTCCATTTGATTTGATTTGATTTGATTCCATTCAATTTTATTTGATTTGATTTAATTTAATTCCATTCAATTTCATTTTATTTCATTATTTAATTTGATTCAATTCAATTCAATTCAATTTAATTTGATTTGATTTTATTTAATACAATTTAATTTAATTTAATTTAATTTAATTTTTTTTAATTTAATTTAATTATATTTAATTTGACTTTATTTAATTTAATTCTATTATATTTGATTAATTTTATTTAATTTTTTAAATTTTTATATATTGATATACTGTATATTATTTTTATTTTATAAAATATAATTAAAATAAAAAAACTATTAGTAAAAAGATACTTAAAATTAGATTTGACCTAAAAAATTATATATTAATATTTTTAGGATATACAAAATTATAAGATTAAAAGGTCAAAAAAAAAAGTAATAATAATTTATTTAATAAAGTTTAAGATATTTTATTAATAAATTCAAAAGTTTAATTTTATAATTTTAAGAAAAATTGGAAATATTCATATATAGTATATAATTTTAATATAATAATTTAATATATAATAGAAACAAAATATATAAGACAAAAAAAAAAACTCTTTTCCACTCCCCTTCCTATGCTTGAAAATTTTCTTTTTAGAAAACTTTCTAAGCTGTTTACTTTTTTTCACTTCGCTTTCCCTTCCTCTTCCTTGATTACAAATCTTTTATTTTCTTCTTCTTACTCTCTCTTCTCTTTTCTATCTTCTCTTTATTGTTTTTTCCTCTCCTTTCCTTTTTTTTCTTTTTTTCTTACTAAAGTTAGGTTTTTTCTTCTTAGGCCTCCCCCTCTTTTCAAAAATACCATGTTCCATTTTATCACTCTTCTGGCCAGTTAACTCCATTTTCTCTAAAACCATATAAGAAGTGGCAACCTTTTTCAAGAAGTGGACTTTGACAAGTTTTTCTTTTCTATAATTTTTTAGAAAAAAGATAAATGGTTTATCCTCTCCAAAAGATTGGCATAACCATTATTATCAAATCTGACATTGTTTACTTGTTGACGGCTAGATTACATATGTCTAAAAAACTGATGCATATTATTATTAACCGAATCTTTAGATGCTGTGCCTTATAGAAATTTAGTAGGACAATATGTAAAGACTAGAGATTCTAGTTATCCCCGTAAACAGAGCTAGTAACGTTAATCGCTTACTTCTCAACAATATAGATCTTTTTTTTTTTTTATCGCAAACAGGCATTAAATGCAAGACATTTATTAAACTTTAGTTTATAGTTATTACATTAACAATTATTACATACATAATAAGCAAGTTAATTGTAGCCTAATACAATTTTTTACCTTTAATATGCATTGTCACCAAATAGGTGTTTACATACTAAAAGTGTTGAATAGCTAATACCTATTCAAAATGATGATATTATTGCTTGAATAAATATTTTTTTGTTTGTTAAGTTATCTGATAATTTTAAAGTATTAAGGATATTTTGAAAACAATTAAAAAGAGATTAATCAGTATTATTAGAACTAGTAACTTTGGTTTTTTTCCATTTAATTCCTGACATTGGCGATGTAGTCGTAGTTGCTAAATGCTGTTTTCAAATTTTATAAAGAATTTTAAGAGAGTAGTTTGAGATTTCATCTTTTTTATAAAGGATATTGAAAGGAGTCGTAAATTTGCCCAAGGACAAGTCAGTTATTATAGAGCTGGTCAGACTGATGATATGGAAATGGTTAGCTTCATGTGAGGTTGCCATTACTTTTGGAATGTTGAAAATGATAATAGCCTCAAGCTTGGGTCTTTTTTTCCTTATTGTGGTTATGCTATGATAACAAAAAAAAATGTGATCAAGGTTTTCTGGATGTGTCTCACATCATGGACAAATATTATCAGTATAAAGTTAGGAGTATCTTTTGTACAACTTGGTTCTGATAGGGAGTTGATTTGAAAAAATTTTGGTTCTAAAGGCAGCTAGTGACTTGTAATTGAGATTATCAATCTTTCGAAGTTTTTTATTGGACTTGATAATTATTTCTAGTTCATTTAGATTTTTTGGCTTGTGTGTTGCAGATTTACTGAAAAGAAGATTAAAAAGGTTCATATAGTGTGTGATAAACTTGACCCAATAAGTAATACTTGTCACATAATTACAATTAATTAGGGGTGATATGCTGTATTTCGAAGGAAATACTGTTGAAATTGATAAAGATGATCTACGAGACGCCGGAGTAGGAAATAGATTCTTGTCGAAGATCCAAGTAAGAGTTATATGTTTAACTTTTGTTTGCTTATTAATTGTTGAAATAAAATTACTATAAGGGTGTTTAACTTGACGGTTAATATATTCAAGGAGATAGGTACTAAGTTTAAGAAAAAAGTAACATATTATAGATAAAGAATATGGAATAACTTGAACAAGTGATATGAGAATAGGCCAAAAAGGAATAAAGGATTTGAATTAAGATTGTAAGTAGAACATGATACTGAATTGTTAATAGTAATAATATCATTGTTTAGGAAATATAATTTGTAGCTGTCAGATTGTAAAGGAAAAGGCTAAAGGGGTATAGATAAAATTGGAATATTAGGTGATGGGGAAGTAAAAGAATCAACTAATTCTTGTATATTATTGAGAAAAAAGTGAATATTATTTCTTTTAATTGTTCAGGTGGATTTAAGCAGGTTAATACTAAATGTTTTGATACAAGGTTGGGTATTGTACTGACATTTTTGAGCTTGTTTTGTATTTGTAAGAGTGTAGTGGCATCCTGATATAATTTGTTGAGTAACTACATTGCTCCTGACTTTAATTAAGTTAAGATTGTACGAATTGTCAATGTACATCCAGAACTGTGGCTTGTGATTTGGGAGAGATAAGGAATCACCAGTAATTGTATTACAAATGTTAGGAATGTTTTTAAACCAAAATAAAATAGGTCCAGGTAAAATATGTTTTTTATAAGTATGTAATTTCTTCCATGAGAGTTTAACATGAGTGCCATAGGCAAAAGTGTTGTGTGCAATTTTGATATTAGAATAATAAGGACAAGGGCAGAAGATTTACTAAATTTAAAATAAAAATCAATTGAGTATTCATGATTGGAGATCTCAAAAGGGCATAGGGTAGGGCAAATATTAATTTTAAATTTCTTTGCCAGATCGGCTGCAGAAGTTAATCAAGATTCTTTAAAATGATTTGAGTTGCAAATGAGACATAACCAAATTGCATGTGAGGCTTGGATCGATATGACTTCTTTTTTGACGTATAGGAAAGTCTTTGAATTTGTAAGCTTAGTAACTAGCAATTTGATTGCAGTGAGGTCTTTTCTGTCTTCGAGCTTGATAATATTAAGGCCAGCTTGAGAAAAAGCAATTTTGTTTGAGATTGTTTGTTTAACTCCTAATTTGTTTTTAATAGCTTTGTTAATTCTCGATTGAAGAAAATTCATCTCAGCATTTGTTAGAATAGAAGCATGAACTGCATAATTCAATTGAGCTGGAATAATCCAGTGAAATGCTTGTTTTGTAATTGAGCCATTCCATCCCTTTTGATCAGAAATCGCTTTGATAAAGTTAATTACTTTTTCTTTAAGTTTAGCTTTTGTTGAATATAGATTTCTAAATAGCAAATTGCTTTATAATAGGATTTAGCCTATATGGGTTCATCTTCAACATAAAGGACTTGGTTTCTATGTGGATTCTTTAATTTCAAATTGTTTATTAAATCTGTTTTCTTTTTATTGCAGCTGATTAAGTTGAGTTTAAGAAAAGAGCAAAAAATGTTGGTGGCTACTTGGAGGAAGTTGATAGAGGAACTTAATAAGGCAACATCATTCATATATGCCAGTATTTTAGACTTGGGAAAAGTTTGATTTATAACTTCGGTGACCATAAGATCATAGAAGATAATCCATAAAAGAGAAGCCAAAGTCTCGTCCTGGTCGATTCCATTGTTGACAATAATTGGATTGGTAAGTTTATAATAGGAAATAATTTGTAGTTTTCTATTGTTAAAAAGATTTAGGACTAGTGAAATAATTTGGACAAGAAGTTTTATTCTCTTCATGAAAGCCTCAAGACTAACAAGATTTACTGAATCGAAGGCTTTGGAAATATCAAATAATGATATCCACAGCTCTTCTCTTAGGTTGTTGGCAGCTTCGAGTTTGGATGTTAAGATAGAGATTGGTTCCATTGTACTTTGATTTTTTATTCCTGCAAAATTAAATCCAGAGAGAATGTTTTTATTATTGATAATAGATGAAATTCGTTTGTTAATAATTTTGATAAAAATTTTGTGACTAGACTCTATAAGTGAGATTGGACGAGTGTCTGCTAGGTCATGTGACCATATAATTTTTTTGGGAAGAAGCGTAATTGCTGACTGCTTCCAGTGTGGGGGAGGTTGCAATGAAGTAAGAACTTTGTTGAACAGAACTTTGATTTATTGTCTTATAGAGGTTCCAAGATTAATTCATACCTCATAAGGGATGTATGTGAAACCTGGTGCTTTCTGCCTGGAAAGATTATTGAAGACTTTATCAATCTCAGGAAGTATTATTTTGTCAGTAATTGAATTGAATATGTGATTAGGAATACTATTTCTTGGTATATATTGGTCTTGCCAAGCCTCATCTATAGTAAATGGTTTTGGTTCAAGTATCTTTTTAAAATAGTTATTGATGATTTCAATGAGTTTTTTAGGATCTTTGTGTAGCTCTTCTCCATCAGTTAAGATTGAAAGGTCAAGTGATGGCTTTAGATCTCCCAAGGCTTTTTTTAAAGTGTTTTTAGGTTTTTGCCAAAACCTAGAGTAGTTGTTTTTTATGTCTTTTTGAAGCTCTATAAGAATGTTTTCATTTGCTTTAATAGTTTTTTCACTAATTAAAATTTTTAATGTTTTCCTTAAAGATTTTATGGAAGGTAGTTTATCAGAGATTTTGTTATGAATAGTTGTAGCTATTTGATTCATTTTTGGAATTGACCTTTGTAAGCTTCTCAATAACTTCATCATTGCTTTGACTGATTTAATAGTTATTAAGTAGTGTTGCAAAGGATCTCTTTTTTGTTTAGAATTGGTTTGTTTTCTCCAGGGTATGTTATTATCCATGGCCTTTTTCATTATGCTATTGAGACTATCCCATTTTTGATTTGAGTTTGCGAGGCAGGCAAGCTCAATATCCTCCTGCATTGACTGTAATTGCTCTTTTGACGCTTCTCTAAACTGATATATATTGGTGAAAAATGAAATTCTGTTAGGTCTATACTCAAACCAATCAAGAATAATAGTAATTTGTTTATAGTCAGATGGTATGACATATTGTTCAAAAGTTTTGTAGCTCAAAATCTTTCTGGCCAAGTCATAGGTGATTCAGACCTAATCAATCCTGGATATGCTTGTATTAGTGATATAGGTAAAGAGGTAATCCTTTCCAGTAGCTTTGGCTATATCTGTGAACTTATAGAGACTTTTATAGATATTTCTCTTAAATGAAATCATAGGTGCATTAATGGATGGAAAGTTATGAGGATAGAAGTTAAAGTTGCCAACCAAAATAATGTGCTTGCTTTTGTGTTCTCTAATAAAACTTTTGATAGAAGTAACTGCATGCTTTCTCATGCTTCTTTCATGAGGCAGGTAATATGAGATGATAATAATATCAGCCTTGGATTTGAATTTAAGGTAAATAGCACACTAGAATTCGTTTTGGGAAAATGTATTAAATATATAATTGCTAATTGACTTTGTTATAATGATACAGGTATCATTGCTAGTATTAGTTGAAGGAATACTAAAGATAATTGGAAGATTATTGATTCTTTTGGGGAGTGGATTATTTGTGGATGCTTTTGTTTCAGAACAGCATAAGATGCTTTTGTCATTTGTAATTGCTTTGGTAAGTTCTATAAGTTTTTCTCTTTGAGAAAGACCTCTAATGTTGAGTGTAGAGATAGTGATTAAGTTTCTGATTGAAGATGGAGGATGTGAAATATTTGATATGTTATTAATTGGATTATTTATAGGTGTAGACATAAAGAAATGTTGAGAGTTGGACTTAATTAATGTCATAGTTAAATTAAGTTAGGAAGAAGAGTCAGCACTGGTTCAGGTGACTCTGGATCAATTATAAATTCAGAGGGAAGCTTGTCAAAGTGGAAGTGCTTACTGAGAGCTATTATGTTATTGTTGAGATCAATGTTATCTGTGAAGGGAAGTGACAAATCGGAGTTGTTTTTGGCTAGGAAATCAATAGTTTCATCAAGAGTTGGCAAATCAGGAAGAATAGGAGTGATCCAAGTTTTGGATATTTCACCAGCATAGGTATTTTTAATTTTGATAATAGATTGTTTAAATAATAAAAAGTCTCCGTTTAAATGATCTTTGGATATTTCAAGTTTGACTTGTATTATAGAGAAGTTATTAGGAATTTTGGGCTTGTCCATTTGGGTAAGACTCTCCTTGATCCACTCTGGACCAAAAGGAAGTTTAAGAAGGAATTTTTGCTTAAGTTTTTTGATAAGATCATTAGCTTCTTCCTGAGTTGTCACTAGCAAGAGAATAGAGTTGTTTTTGCTATACCAATGAGAAGAAGGTAGGGAACACTTGATTCTTATGTAATTGATAGGAAACTATTTAACAGCATAATTATTGTCTCTAAGGAGTTGTACAACTTGCTTAAAATTCTCTAAACTGTTGTCAACAGGGAAGTGTTTGGCTAATTTGATGGACAAATCCTTGTATGAAGGGAGAAGATGAAGTTTTGGTGAAGAGAGATCAAATTATGTTTCAAGTAATTTGTTTGGAACATAATAAATTTCTCTGAGTTTATTGACATGATATTTGAGGTCTGTGAGTTTATATCTTTCTGTTAATGGAAAAAGATGCTCAACCTCTGGATTGAGATCTGTTGGATTGCTTAAAAGGTTTGGTTTTTTGATAAAGTAAGAGGGGGGCAGAAGGTCAAATTTGTAGAAGGCTCTAAGACTGCTTGCAACTTCACTTGTGTCACTGCTTGTGACAATTGGAATGGCTTTAGGAAGTCTGATTTTAATTGTAGCAGGGATGTCCTCTGGACTGTCAAGTAACTCAGGAAGATTTTTATGCATAAGTTTCTCACATATTGTATAAATTTCTTGATAGTCAATTTTTTGTTAAGAAGGATCCATAAAGAAATTGAATCTGTATTCAAGTAATTGAGCAACTTGTTAATATTTAAGAAGAGAGAGGTCTGATGATCTGAGATAGGTGATGAAGAGTGCCTTATTTATAATTTTTTTGATTTTATTTCTGATGGTTCTGGTAATGTAGCCTAGATTATTTGCCTGGCAGTAATTGTTATAAAATTCTTTCTCAATTTTTTCATATTTCTTTTGGTATTGATACTTAATAGCATTATTCTTGACAAACATTCTAAAAAAATCACGATCTCTATATTTGATCTTTGAGAAGATTCCATTGAGAGAAGTTCTGGGGGCTGGTGGGTTTGCTCTTAATTTTCATGAAAAGATTGACAATGGCTTTCACCATTCTATCACATTGGTTAAGCTCTTTACAGAGCTTTAGAATTTTCTCTTGTTCATTGGATAGAGTGGCTTCTCTAATATCTGTTGTACTGGGAGGGTTGTTGGTCTGTTGCGCTGCTAATAGCTATTGGTTTTATCAGTCCAGGATGTTGGGAGGGATTCTAAGGTTTCAATTGATTGGCTTGGGAAAGGATGATCATGAATTTCCAAATCTGCACTAGTGTTAGAAAAAATAGATGTGGGTGAATTGTTTTGGATTGGATTATATGTGCTGCATGCATCTGCATATGGGCTGGATTAATCTACATTGTGATCAAGGGCTACTGCATGTGATGTTTCAGATAAACAATCAGCTTGCATATTATTGTCATCGCTTATTGCCTCATTTGGGCAGGAGTATTTGAAGGGGTTTGAATGTTTCAGTTTTTTGTTTTAGAGAGAAAATATTGTTGATATTTGAGAAGATAATATCAAATCTGTTCCAAGGGATATGCAACTTGTAGTTTAAATATTTTTTCATAGTTTCTTTTATTAATTCAGTTCTGTTATTATTCATAATTTCAAAGATATTCTGAAAGTCGAAAAAAGCATTGAGAAAGTCTACAGGCAGGAGATTCAAGTAGGAAATATTAATCAATATAATTGGTGTAGAGAGTCTGGTTTTTTAATAAGTTTTGAAGATGGCAGCGATAACTTCAGGTGTTTCAGAACCATCAGTGATAGAGTGTACTGGTGTAAGCCATGATTGAGGAGTATTGTCAAGTTTTGGAAGTTTAAAGGAGGAATTTGGTGGAGAAATGATAATTTTGTTTGTTTTTGTGTTTTTATAAATTATGACGGCTTCTGGTTTTGAATGTTAATAATGAGGACATCCAGGAGGATATATTCATGGTTATTAGGCTGAACCCTGGAGAAGGAGTTTCCTTCAGGATCTCTAAAGATTTTTTTTTGCGAAGAAATTTTGTATTTTCTTTTTTAGTAATTTTATTCAGATGTAAATGCGAGTGGAAAAGAGTTTTTTTTAACAATGTAGGTCTTTTGTATAAGATTAGATAACAATATTTATAAGAAAATCCAATTCAACTTTATCTATTGAACACTTCTGCCACACTTGAACAATGGATATACCAAATCCTTTTTGTGACTTGGAGACCAACCTACATAAAAGTGGCTGCAGTGCCTTCATGTATTAAAGTAGCAACAACAAATCAAAATCTGATAATAATGTTAATACTAATTTTTCTTGCCATATATCAAGCCATATTTGAAAAGCAAGGGTACTAATTCTACTCATAACTTGGAGGCCAACCTGTGAAAATAATGGCTGCAGCATCTTCATGTGTTTAGGTAATCAAACTACCTCTAGAAAACTAGACACCACTTAAGGCTTTAATATAGATTTTGAATTTCTTTTACTATATTTCTTGGGTGGTATCTGGAGCATAAATGGAGAGCTATTAAGCCTGGCATTTAACTCTACTAAGTTTAGAGAAACATATATCTTTTTTGTAAATTGTAAATCTTGTCTCAAGTCTAAAATTATAATAAAATAACTAAAAGATTGTTATCTTGTCTCCTTAAAATAAATATATATATATATATAAGACAAAACTCTTTCTACTGATCCTTTTGCCAATTCAAAAAAACAGATGTTCTCAAAAATATTTTTTATTTTTGATAATAAAGTCTATATACTTTTTTTAAAAACCTTACGTTTTGAAGGCTAGTGTCTCTTTCACTTGTCTATTTTTCTTTTCTCTAAAAACTTTGTTTGTTTCAATGACAAAATAAACAAAATATTACTTATTTGATTTATAGCAAGAACACCTTACTGGAAAGAAAAAACCTGTCAAAAAAACATCCTCCATTATATTCTCCCTAGGTCTGGAACTTCAGAAAGTGAATCATTAGTAAATATATTTTCTAAGCTCTATAAGAATCTTGAATTCATTATAAGTAAACAACCTTTAGTCTAAGGCAAATAGATAAGCTGTTTGGATCTATCAAGTAAATGTATTTTCCAAGCTCCATAAGAACCTTGGATCCACTATAAGTGGAAATTCTGTAGTCCAGGTGAATAGATAAGCTGATAGGAACCTATCTGCTTAGATATATAATTCTTCTTTACCAGTTATACATGTCTGTAATAGTACTTTCAAGCATAACAAATTTTTTTGATTTTTCTAAAAAATTTTGCCTATCTCAGTTTGACCCTAAATTTTTATTACATCAGAATTTCTGATTGGTGATTGGTTGAAATTTTGGACTGGTTGATCGATGTATAAAAGAAAAGTAAACAAGACACATACTCTCACATGTTCTATGTCATACTACACTACAACTGATGATACAATTAGATAATGGCGAAAAAGCAAAATGTTGAGATGTTCTCTTAATAAGAAGTGGCTTGAAGTCTTTCCCCTTCCCTTTTATGCCAGTTTCTTTTTTTCTCAAGATCAAAAAAGGCTCTCATTAGGCTGGTGATTAGTTTAGACAAGTTTTTATTTACCAGCACAAACTTTTCTTTCCTCTTTTATCTTCCTTTTATTTCTTAAAAAAATAAAATTTTTTTACTTCTTAAGACAACAAGGTTGTTTTAGGGTGACAGTCTAAATATAGGCTGGTGTTAATCTCTTGGAGTGAAGATCAAAGGCATCTAACTTTAAGAAGAAGCAATTTTATCATTTCCTATAATCACATCTAGAGAGTTAGGATTTGAAAAGTCCAAAATAGTTAGTACCATGCAGTAATAGCTTAATAAACTTATTTCCTTATAATAAAATAGTTAATAAATAGTTAGATTATGTAGATAATATGGTGGTCTTGATATTAAGAATTCAAAGATCACATACAAATCTGAAACTTATTAATGGGTATTCTGTTATAATGGATAGTTTAGCTCTATACAATGCCATATTATATATGGTATTATTGTTTTTCAAAATAAATTTATAAACACACTAATAATAGTTTAATTAGAGGGAAAAAAAATAATTTAATATATAATAATTGTTAATTATAATAATAAAAATATACAGTAATTATATTTTATTTTAATTACTGTATATTTATAATAAATTAAATTTTGTTAATAAATTTTTAATATTAAACTATATTTATTTAAATTTTTAAAAATATTTTTATAAGAAAAAAACCATAGAAAATAAATACCTTAAGCAAATGAATTATTATGAATTAATAAATTTAATCTAAATATAATTACTTGCCCTTTGATTAATTTTAATCTAAGATTCAAATATAAAAAAATTAAGTATTTATCTTTCCATTCACATATAAAAACAACAATACATAATCTATTATCATTTAGATTAATATAAAATTTTGTTGTACAATTATAATTAATTGCCAATATTGCAAAAACTTTAAAAAGTTTTTTGATCTTTTTAAAAAAATAAAAAAAGCAATTAAATTAATTATTATATTAATAAATATAATATATATATATATATAGTACTGGTATTATAAAAATTCTTTCTGCTAATCCCCTTGCCAACCCAAAAAACAGACGTTCTCAAAAATAATTTTTATTTTTGATAATAAAGTCTATATACTTTTCTTAAAAACATTACTTCCTGAAGGCAGGTGCCTCCCTCCACTTGTTTACTCTTCCTTCTTCAAAACTTTGGATATTTCAGTAACAAAATAAATAAAACTTTACTCATTTAGTTTATGGCAAGAACACCTTACTGGAAAGAATAAACTTATAGAAAAACACCCTTTACTATTTTCTCCAAAGGTCTGGAATATATATGTGGTGGAATTGAATTCTACCATTTTTCAAAAACCGTATTATGGTAGAATTACTAAGTAACATATAGTAA
>CAJVPV010001634.1:0-15181 GCA_910591835.1 Acaulospora morrowiae | reverse complement strand
CCTCCGAATACTGCTCATCAATTATCTTGAAGTTTAAAGGGAAAGTTAATATACTTCTTACAGTAATATACCTTCCATATGAAAGAAAAGAAAGAAACTTGGCTCTTACCCAGCTACATCAAACAATTAAACTCGCCTTTCACCACAAACTACACCACCTAATTCTAGGAGATTTCAACTCCTACCCCAAAGACAGTCCATCGATTGGAGCCAAAACCTCTCCATATAAACAACTGATATACAAGCATCTAAACAACTATATTAATATAGGGCAGCAATATAACAACAAAGCCTTTACTCACTTCACCTTAACTAGCACTTTAATATTAATTTTAAATTTTTTTACAATATTAATTAGATATTAATAAGTAGGCAAGCTAGCATTTAACTTTTCTGAAATAATAAAAAAGATGTTAGTTTTTTTAACAATATATATCTTATTATATACAATATTAAAATAAAAAAATGATGTTTACTTACTAGGGAAATCCTTCAAAAAACTCCTTTCACTAATTCTCTTGTCAACATAAAAAACAAATATTTCAAAAAAATTTTATATTTTTTTTGTAATAAAGTCTATACATTTTTCTTAATAATATTAATATCTAAAAACTTTAATTTTTTTCTCTTGTTCCTTTTTTTCTTTAATACAAACTTTCTGTATTTTAGTAAGTAAATATAAGAAAAATCTATTTATAAAGTCAAAGAGCATTTTGTTAGAAAAAAAATCTATAGAAAAAATATTTTCTTTTCTTCTTTTAAAAATTCAAGACTCTAAAAAAGATTGGTATAGACTTTAAAACTTTTTTCTTATTTTTCTAAGTCTTCCTTCTATTCTTTCAAATATATAAACTTTTTGTTGATTTTTTTGGAAAATTTTGCCTATTTCAGTTTGATCTTGAATTTTTGGTTACATTGGAATCCTTGAATAATGATTGGCTTGAATTTTGGACTGGTTAATCTATATATAACAAGAAAATATAACAGGATATGTAATTTCTATATGCCCTATCTTATGTAATATAAAATTTAATAACATCATTAGATACAATAAAAAAAGCAAGATAATAAGATATTTTTTTGTTAAAAGTGTTATAATATTCTTTACTCTCCTTTTGAACTGATTTTATTTTTCTTCAAAATCAAAAAAATCTTATTTCAATTTAGTAAGAAGTTTCTTTATTAATAATTATTTCAAAAAGATATCAAGCTTTAGGTTATAAGACTTTTTTAAACAATAATTCTTATATTAATCTTGTTATAAGTATCTTAAACATTTTTGATCAACAATGAAATAGTAAAAATTAAATGGTTTGCCTAGTTGCAAGTGGTGATAAAGAATTTATTCTAATTGATCAAAGTTAAAATTGGAAGATTTTTATTTATTAAAATAAACTTTTCATCTATATTTTCTTTTATTTTCTTAAAAAATAAAAAATTTTTATCTTTTAGAATTACAAGTTCATATTGAAATAACAGTCTGAATATAGAATGACTATAATTTTTTTTAAAACTAAGGAACAGTCTTGAAAAAAGAACAATTTTTCATTTTTTACAATTACATTTAGAGAGTTAGGATTTGAAAAGTCTAAGATAGTTAATATTATACAGTAATAGCTTAATGAATCAACTTTCTTATAGTGTAATAGTTAATAAATAACTAAATTATGTAGGTGATACAATAGTCTTGATATTAAGAATTCAAGGATTATATACAAATTTACAAATAATTAAGGATCCTAATGATTCTCTTCAATTCTATATTCAATTCTCAAGTTTATATTAAATTTAATAGGTGGTGTATACCCCACCATCATTTTTAATAGTGTTCTAAATCTTATATGATTTTTTGTGATTCTATTCAATTCCAATTTTCAGAACTATACAAATAACTTATTAACAAGTGTTTTGCAATATACTGTATACAGTTTAGCTTTAGTATAAAGCCTTAGAGTTCAATATATTATTGTTTTATTTTATTTAAAAAATTAATAAATATATAGAATTGCAATTTGATTAAAGAAAAAAAAAATTAAAAATAGTTTTAAAAAAATAATAATTAAATTTTAATATTAAAATTTCAAAATATAAACTCAATGTTATAAAAAATCAAAACAATATTAAATACAAAAAAAAATCTATAAAATAATAATAAAATTTATATACAAATATAGATTTTTGTTTAATAAAAAATTGAATATTATTTTTAATGTTAACTATACAATTATTAATAAATTGTTCAATAATATTTTGTTTACTTTTCTTTAATTAATTTCTATAATTGTTTCTAATTATTATATTGATTAATTTTAACATAAGTTAAAAAAACTCTTTTCCACTCCCCTTTTTACACTTGAAAATTTCCTTTTTAGGAAATTTTTGAGTTATCTGCTCTTTTTCTTCAACTTTCTCCTTTTCCTTTTTTTATGCTTCCTCTCCTATCTCTTTATTTCCCTCTCCCTATTCTCTCTCCTCTCTTCTATATACTTTTTTTTATTTTTTACTTTCTCTTTCTCTTTCCCCTTTTCTTTTCTTGCCAAAGCTAGGTTTTTTCCTTTTTCCTGAAGATTTTTTTCTCTAGGCCTCTTGTTCTTTTGAAAACTTCATCTTTATAACATTACTCCTCTGGCCAATTGACTTACTTTTTTCAAGGACCATATTAAGAAGTGATAATTTTTCTCAGGATGTGGACTTTAAAATTTTTTCTTTTTTCCATGGTTCCTCAGAAAAAGAATGGACGGCTTACCTCTTCAAAAGATTGACATGGTTATCATTATCAAACCTGGTGTTGTTTATTGATTAGCAATTAGACTAGTTATGCCCAAGAAATCTTTATACAACTATTATTATCCAAAAGTACTCAAGGAGTTGCGCTCTATAGTATCCAAAGTGAAATGGTAGCCAATGTCAATGTAGCTAGCAATAAACTAAATTAGTTACAGATGTTATACTAGTAATTGAAAAACTTAGTAGAGTAATATGTAATAACCAGAAATTCTAGTTATTCCTGCAATATGAGCTGGTGATGATAATGAAAGTTCCTTGCTTACCCTCTGATAATGTAGGTCTATCATACAAGGTTAGATTCAAGTACCACTAAGAAAACCAATATAAACTTCACCCATAAGACACTTTTGCTACACTTGAAGTATGGGTGTACCAAATCCTTTTTGTAACTTAAAGGCAAATCTGTATAAAGTGGCTACAGCATCTTCATGCAAAAAGGTATTTATTTCTTACCACTTTCACACTACTTTGCTTGCTGTATATCAAGCCATATTTGGAAAGCAGGTATGCCAATCCTAATCATGACTTGAAAGCCAACCTGTATAGATTGGCTACAATGTTTTCATATGATTAGGTATTTATTTACTTTTAGATAACTAAACATCATTCATAAACATAGTATAAATTTTTGAATTTCCTTTTGTTTGTATTTCTTGAATGGTGCTAAAAGAGCACAGAGGTCTGGCCCCATATGGGAGCCTTGTGTTAAACTTTTCCTAGCAAAAAAAGATATATGTTATGCTATTGAGTATTGTATCTTGCTTTGCAAGTAAAAATATAATAAATATAATAAAGCGTGATAGCCATTTGCTCTTTTTAAAAAAAAAAAAATTTTTAATATAAGTTTAATAAAATACTTTTTATATATTTTCAATAATTAAAATCAAACTATTGTTTTTTTTTACTACAGTATAACTTTAAAATTATTAAGTTATTTCTTTTAATTGAAATTTTCTTTTTGCATAATCCCATATATTCTAATTACTAATTTTGTATTTGTAAAAATTTGTAAAATAAACTTGATTTTATTAAGAAGTTTTATTTGTCTGAAGGACATTTATGGTTAGAGTAATAGTGATGCAAGATTTGTTTGCTTGAGTCAATAGTTTTGCTTAATTATGTGATGTCATGATTATTTGTTCAGCTATTTAAATCTCGTAATAAACTCATTATAGTATCATGTCATGTTGTGAAAAATTAGGTATACAATCGTGTTTTATATTGAATAATATTTTAAACATAGTATTAAAAGTTTAAATATACTTTATTCTTGTTGTTTTACTTTTATTCAAAAAAAAAAACAAATTTATCTGTGTTCCATTTAAATTTACTTATGAAACTTATGATATGGATGTTCGTTTTCTTCAAGAACATAAAAGTAGAGAAAATAAGTTTCCTGATCTGTGTGCACTTCGTAGTAAACGTGATAGAGAAAGAAAATAGGTAAAAAGGGCTGCTGAGACTGCTGAGCAATATGAGGAGTGGTTAAGAAAAGTTCGTGAATGAAAATGATGTGTTTCATTTGACAAGCGCATCAATCATAATAAGATTGTGGATGATTATCACCTTCCCGAATTTGACCTGAAACTTTTAATCAATTTTTATATTAAGATTAATAAACTCGTCAATTGTTTATGTCCTGTATGCAATGAATGTTTCCTCTCCATTAAACTTGTAAAAAATGAATGTTGTCGCTGTTATTTAGAAAAAAATGATATAAAGAAGTTCTCAGCAAGGAATAATATGGATCTGGATGAAGTACCTGAGAAATTGCAAGGTCTAACTCAAATAGAAAAGATGCTGATTGCACAAATCTTTCCAATCGTCTCTGTATATTGTCTCCGTGATAGTCAATATGCATATAGTGACAATATAATCAATTTTCCTCAGGATATATTAGAATTTACTAAACATCTACCTTGTTGTCTTTTGTTACTTGATGTTCTTGTTGTTTGTCATCATTTTTTAGATAATAAAGCTTTTAAGGATTTTAATGTGCATCGATCTGTGATATTCTGTGCTCTTTTGTGGTTGAAAAATAATAATTGTTATTATTTTAATATCAGTATTGATGATGATGTTTTGAAATCATTACTTGAAAATGGTCCACTTGATGATCAAATTCCCAGACTTGAAGAAGATAATGAAATCGATAAAGATTCCAATATTCTTGATGACTTTAAAGTTAGTAATTTTGTTCCTATTCCATTTTCGAGCCCTAATAAAGGAAGAGCAATTATTGAAACCCTTGATCAAATTCGTTCTGATAGTAAAACTGTTATGTGACCAAATATAGATGGTGTTTTTATGAATGAATTTCAAACACCAGGTTACATTGCCTGTGCTTTTCCGATATTATATCCTACTGGTGTTGCTGATATTCATTCAGAACATGCTAAAGATGTTAAGCCAGCTGAGTATTTTTTGTATCTTCTTAAATATAAAAATGGTTGATATGCATAACATACTCATTGGTGCTACTTTGCTTTAAACTTGCAGATGTGATAAAGAGCTTTATAAGAAGGTAAAGTTTATATAAGGCAAAATCTAGGTTCTTAGCGCTATACTGTTGAAGATTTACAAAATATGCTTGAAAATGATATTTATATGGCAAATAATATTGTTCAATTTGAAAAGGGATTACATGGATCTCATCAGTTTTGGTTTTAGACATTGTTCTGAATTGTCAGATAGTGTTACAAATCGTTAGTTGGAAAGTTCAAAATTAACCAATCAGAATTCAGGATTTTTAGTTGCAACTAGTTGATTATATTAAAAACAACTAATCGATTAGAAAAATTTTTGCCAACTAAGATCACTACTGTCGGATATGATTAAACAATTGGGGTTACAGGAATTAATATTCTTTACTTTCAATACTACCGACTTTCATTGACCAGATCTGCACAACTTAATGCCTCATGTGAATTCTTTGGATGAATTATCTGAACAGAACACAGCAATATATAAGCGACAAGACTTGATCAATAACTCTCATATTACCGCTTGGTTTTTTGAAAGATGGTTTAAGTTGTTTTTCGAAAAGGTATTGGTACCAAAGTGGAATCTTGAGAACTGGTGATTAAAGATGGGTCCCTAAATTAAAGACAAGGATATAATTCAAATGTTCCTCACTATTAATAAAAATTTTTTTTAAATATAAGGTCAAAAAAAAACTACCTACAAAGGTTTTTTGCAATTTAGGACACTTGATTCAAGTGTTTTTTGAATTATGTTCCTATTAAAATAATGAATAAATAATTATGTCCCTTCAAAAGGGACATAATTGATCTGTGAAATTTTATATGCTAAATAGTTTAGGGACCCATTCTTACTGGTGATACCATTTCGAATGGCAGCATCATGGGAGCCCTCACATGTATAACATTGCTAAACAAAAAGATGCTCCTGTTATTGATTGGAACAAAATGAAAGAAGATGAAAAAATTATGAATGATGTCATACAATATCTAGGCTTTTTAGTCACTACTATTAATCTTGGTCTTAATGCACTATTTCCATATTGTCATCCATGTCAGAAATGTTTCGATAAATTGGATTATGGTTTACAAGATTATATCGATTTAGTTAACAAGCTTTAACATCATACAAAGTGTAATTCTTATTGTTCTCGTGTTAATCATGCAGGCCATTAGTATTGCAGATTTGGCTATTCAAAAGATCTCATTAAAAACATATATTTGCAAAATAATAATAGTCAACTTGAACTATTAACTATGAGAAATGATCCACTTGTTAATCCTCATAATCACTTACAGCTTCAAGGATGGCATGCCAATATTGATTTAAAACCAATATTTATCATAGATATTGCTTTACAATATATTTTCAAGTATATGAGCCAATCAGAATCTTGTTCTGCATTATTCTCTGAAATATTATCTAGAATTCTTAATAATAGTAATCCATGTGAATCATCACTTGGAGCCATTCAAGATCTACTGCTTCATACTGTCGTGAAGCATGATATATCTGCCCAGGAAACGTGTCATTTGCTTCTTGGTCTACCACTTTATTGCTCCAGTCGTCAGTTTGTTTCTTTGAATCTTAATAAAGATGCTCCTTGTTGGCTTTGTGGTTCTGATACTTCTATTGTTTCGTCTGGTGAGGAAGTTGGTTTGACTGTGCAATTTTCTTTGCAAAAATATTGGAATTGTCCTGATCAATGAAATACCAATATTATAAAAGTAAATAGAAATTGTATAATCGTAAAAACATTATATATGTTTAGTCACATTCTTCAAATCTTCATGATGGCTCTCAATGAGAAGATTTTTGTTGGATTAAAGTTTTTCTTTATGTTAGTCATTGTAATCTTGATGCATTAACTAAGAATAATAGTATTATCTGATCAAATATTTTTAAACAATATCATGAAATAATTGAAAATGCTCCTTCAGATTTGCTTGGTTCACCAGTAGATAATCTAGAAAATAATATTAATATTAATAATGAAAGTGATCAAGATTATGAAAAACAGGACAATATCGAATGTAATTTACAATCCAATTGGATGGTCTTTTCAGAAATGCAACCAGATGAAGAAATTAAAATTTCTTTTGATTTAGGTTTCCGCAATATTGACCAAAATTATGATGGTTTGGTGACCTTAAAATCTGTTGCTCTAATCTTGATTTTACTGTCATTTCTATCTTTCTGCAACAAGCTTGCGAATCTGTCAAGTTTGTTGATACCTTACCAAATCGTATAGTAGATACCTAATCTTTGAATCAAAATTAGAGGATGGTTTTCAATCAAATTGAGTCTTACTACTTTACTTTACTTACTAATCCGAAAAATGTTGATCTGTTCAAGTTTATCATATTAGGTACTGCTGATACTGGAAAATCATTTTTGATTAAAATGATTCAAGATCAACTTGATAAAATTGCTTGGGATTATTGTATTGATATTTTATCTTTAATGTTACTTGCTCCAACAGATGTTGCTGCATTTAACATTCATGGTACGACTATTTATTTATCTTTATTTATTCCGATTTCAAACAAAACCTTCGATTTGAATGGCCAGAGTTTGAAAAAACTGCAAAATAAATTAAATGGAGTTTATTATTTTATTATTAACAAAATAAGTATGGTCAGACGTCGCATGCTTGCATTAATATATTTACATTTGTGTTAGGCCTTTCCTAGATATGGAAATCAAGTATTTGGTGGACGATCGTTTATTCTTGTTGAGAATTTTGGTCAATAATCCCCAATACTTGATGAACCAATGTACTCTCAAATTCCTTATAGAGATTCCTTATTCACTGATGCTATTGCAATTTATTAACAGTTTCGTGAGAGCTATTAACTGAATGTTGTTCAATATCAATCTGATGATTCAAATGAGTAACACAATTTTAGAGATCTTCTATTGTGCTTGCGTAATGGTAAATCAACTGAGGATGACTGGAGATTACTTGTTACACGATTTTCTGATGTACCAAACATATTATTATCTTCAAATCATGCCCGATTTTTTAATGCTACATGTATTATGTCTTGTAGATTGGATGTTGCTAAATTTAACATTAATAAACTTAGATCCTTGAATTTGCCTATTGTCAAGATTAACACAGTTCATACGAATGGCTCTGAATCTTATAGAACAGATTCTGATGTGACGAAAGGTCTTGAATCTTGTTTGTTATTAATTAGAGGCTCAAGAGTTATGCTCAGAACAAATTTATAGACTGAAGTTGATTTAGTTAATAGTTCCATAGATACTGTTATAGAAATATATTTTGAAGAAAATTAGAGTCCATCTTCTCTTCCTATTGTAGTAATGGTAAAATTCGACAATTATTCAAATTCTGCTATATTAAATAATAATAAAAGACTTGTTCCAATTTTACTGATTAAGCATAATTGGAAAGGAAAAAAAGATTCTTGCTCATGCTTACAAATTCCTGTTTGCCTTGCATGGGCAACTACGATTCATAAAAGTCAAGGCTTAACACTTGAAAAGGTTATAATAGATATTGGGAAAAAAGAGTTTGTTGCTGGTCTTTTATTTGTAGCAATGTCTTGAGTTTGTACTCTTAGAGATATTCTTTTTAGTCTGTTTTCTCTTGAAAGACTTCAGCATATTAAAATTTGTAAGAGGTTAAAAGAAAGAATAGCTAAAGAAAAGCGTTTAATTTCTGTATATATTTTTGTGATATATTATACTTCGTATGACTCTATTAGGGTGACTCCAAAAGTTTGGGTCACATGATATGTGGTGGATTATAGTGCCTGAAATATTTTTTTGCAATAGTGGCGCATATGATAAATGACCCAAAAGCTGCAACAGTAGTAGTGCATATGATGAATAACCTGAAAGTCGCAACGGTAGTGCATATTATGTGACCTGAACTTTTGAGATTGCACTCTTCAGACAATTCAACGGTTCCCGTTATCTAGTATTTAGTAATGCTTTACCTTGTTCTTTTTTTCAAACAAATCCATTATATATTGATTAATAATATTATCAAAGGTTTTTTTATTAACGAAAGTGTATTCCGAAATAAATCATGTGTTACACGTGTGGACGGATTTTCATGTCCTTTGACAATAAATAAGGATTATATTAAAATGACGTAATTTTAACCACGCGTATTTTTTCAGATTATAACACGTCCCTTTTATATTTAGATCTTACGCACAATCTATGTAATCAATAGAATATCATGGAAATTTTTTTCATGAGAACTTTTATTAGATATATAAATGCTTTGGTTCGTAAAAAATTTTTTCACACTTACTTCCGCAACCTTTCTTAAATACTTCAAAAACATCACAACCTTCCTTAAATACCTCAAAAACTTCATAACCTTCCTTAAATACCTCACAACTTTTCTTTAATACTTTACAACCATAACTTTCTAATAACACACGACGGGTATATGAGGTCTTTATAACTCTGACGAAATCTACAAGAGCACTCGAGAAACAAGCAAGTGTAAGTTTAATGATAAACAGTTTTTCAAGTTAATAGGTAATAAAGAAGGCAGGTCAAAGCAAGATTTTGACTATCTATTTTTATTGCCGAACTGGGAATCTGAGACTCCCATTTCCGAGTCATGTAACTGTATTCGAGGGAACAACGGTAGTAAGCTATCTTCCTATCACCCACGGTATGCGTGTAGGACACTGTAGAACGTTGTATCTCCAGTATCCTTCGCCATTCTTATTATGCATAGATTACAGATTACTGAGAATAGGTTGAGCTAAATTGGATAGACCGAGATAGTATACTATTCAAAGTTCTATGTGTTTAAGCTATGGTGAAGGGGGGATCTCTGAATGACACAGTGATATCCTACTATACGTATTACAATGTGTGTAAGTTGTATCAGCAGAATCTGGGGTCCCTGTTGCGATCTCATGAGAGGCTTCATACGAGGCTTAGGTTTTGGTTTGAGCTGGTTCTTATTTAACTTGAGAAACTAAATTTCGATTTTTTGTCTTAAGCTTGCTTAATAATGCACGTTATTAACTTTTTCTAAATTTTTTGTCTTAGGTTTTGATTAGCTTTTTTAATTATTTATTTTTATCGATGTATTTAATATAGTGAAATAATAAAATAAAATTTCCCGATACATACACGTTAAAGAATTGCTAAAATTTGTCATCAGTAAATTTATCTAACATGAAGTCTAGTAAAGTGTCAATAATGCACCTCAGCAGGTCACTCCGTGACTCGCTCCATGACATCATATATCATGACACGAACTTCCGTCAAATATGTCAAGCCCATAATACGTTGTGATGAAGTAAAGTCGTCTTCAACTTCTACCTCCTCGAGACAGTCCAAACGGACTATAGTTTTTAATAAGTCGTGTTTGCAATCATCCACCATGTATGGACCCTCTGAAACTACAATATTACAACCACTCGTGCATCTTCACCGCCAATTAAACAAACTTTTTCTTTTAATGAGAATGAACAAGGAGCGATCGTCGAACTTTTTATTAACTCCGCAGAGGAAACAGTCTACGAATTTCTTGTCAAAAATGAATCTGTAATTCCTTCAGAAATCGTAGAAAAATTCGTGGCTAAACAACGTCCTCCTATTAGCAAAGATTTTAGAAACGCGGATCTTTTATGCATGTTAAACTTCATAATAGAAAATATTAAAATTTTCTCAAAAAAGTCTTTATTTAATGTTAAATATAAGGCGAACCCCGCTGAATTATTAATGAATTTTAAAAAGAACGTAAGGAACAAGGTTGCCCATGGAATTGTGGTTAACGGAAAGGGACGGTAGTGCGATCATTCGCTCCAAGATGTTTCTAAGTCATCGTTTATCTTGGTGAGTTGATCATGAAATTGATTATGAGAACAATTCGACTTTTAAACTGATTTTTTAATTGACATTAGGCGGGAATTACGAAGAAGCAATTTCTAATAAGGAAAATATTGATAAAGAAATAGTTAGACGATGGGTTAATAAAGCTTTGCAAAAAAGGGAGTTAGATGAAGTACTCGATGATAAAGAGAATCTTAACGCGCCACAAAAAAGAAGACTTGGCAACCCGAATTTTGGAAAAATGACGCAGTTCTACTTAATACACTTGAAGAGTTAGAAGAGACTGAGAACGGAAGTAAGAAAAAGATATTAGAACTAGCAATGAATGATGATGAGTATATAACAAAGTTCTGGGAATCAGTAAGGACAGAAAGGTGCAAGTCCGTAGGTTTATTCAATTTATGAATTTGATGTTTGAAGTTGTAAGTATAAAAATTTTGTATTTTTTATTGCATGATAATCTGTATATAAGTTAATAACTTTGTCTTTTTTTATTTACAGAACTTAAAGACGAAAAATTACGAATAAAGGTATGTGAATGAGATGATTTATGCAGTTGGTAGCGTGGCATGGGGAATAAGTTCTCGCACAATTTAAGTCATGTCAAAAAGAAAGATAAATCTTCTCTTAGTTGGTGTGGTAGTGCATCTTAGTCTGAGAGCAATTCTGTTTGCTCAAAAGGTAGGATTAAATCGGTATTTCCTAGAGACGTGATTGAGATCACTGATCATGATTACAAACATTCTGAAAAATGTAGTTACTCTTTTTGTCAGGGTGTAGTCTTTAGGTTTCTGCCGGACTCTGGTGGCTTAGCAGAGGATAAACGAAGCTCCTTATTTCGTATGCCATCTACAAACTTTATTGTTTTATTAACATTTCTAATCACTTATATCTTCACTTTTCGGAACAAGAAATGATGATATCATCCCACTTTGAACGTTTGTCTAAACAACAATCTTCTATCTTTGAAAATTATGCTTGATTATTACCTTATTGAAATGACTAAATAAACCGACAGGGGATAACTATGACAGGGCCATTTCAGCCAAGTACGTGCAAAAAAAGTACTAGTAATGTAAGCTTTCTATCTGATTTTCATTAATATTGGTTTCATCAAGTTATCGAAGATATCTATAAACTTGTTTTTATTTATCTCTTATTCATATAATATTAATGCAAAATTTATTACTTTTTTAGATTTAACTAGTTTTTTTTACTTCTTTTTTATATTATTTTCTATTGTTATCAATAAATTTTGCAATGTTTATCAAAAGACTTATCTTTTTTATCTTTTGTAATTATTTCATATTTAAACCAGGAAAATTAATTGTTGATAGTTTTATTTTTCAAGATAAAAAAGAAATAATTATATTAATATATTGTTTTTACAAATATATATTAAAAATTGATATTATTATTTTTTGTTACAAGGTATTGACAAATAAAATAACAATTATATAAATATGTAAAACAAGAACATATTCAATTATTTATATTGATATAATAAATTTTATCTATATTAAGTTTGATTTAACAGTTATTAATTTGTTTCAATCTTTTTTAAAGTTTTTTTATTATATATATTAAAAAATCTTGATTATTATTAAATTAATTTATTTAATATTAAAACAAAAATCAATTATTTTATAATAATCTATATAACTTAATTAAATTATAATCTATTATATTTACAATATATTTATAGTTGTATTTAAGAACTTTCTAATAGCTTTTTGTAATTATGATAATTTGTATTGAAAATATTATTATTAAATACAATATATGAAAAAAATAATTATATTAATATTTTTTATTATATCAATTTATTTATAAGTAATTTTAAAACTTTCTAAGTTTATAATTATATTTAAGAATTACAATAGTTTAATTTTAAACAGTTTTAACTAAAATTAAAATTGATTTGATTTATTTTTGGAAATTAATTTGTTTCAAAAACTTATTGATTTTAATTTTTTATTAATCAAATTAAATCAATTTGATTTTATATAAATATAGTTTTTATTAAATTATTTTATTTTAAATTTATATATTTTAGCTTTTAACTTATTATATTTTAATTAATTAATTAATTCAAATTATAAAATATCTATAAATCTATAATATAGTAATTAATACTCTATAAATCAAATCACAAGATATCAATTTAATCTTAATAAATATAATTAAATAGAATTAATAGATATATAATATTATAACTTATTAAATACTAGTTTTTATAAAAAACCAATCATACACTTATTTAATAAATATTGAAATTAAGATTTTTAAAAAATATTATAATACAATAATTATTTGATTAATATTACAATAATTATCAAAAGTTGTAATATATATAAAATATTCATTTTCAGTAAGATAATTTAATGTTTATTTTTTTGTAATATCTAATTTTTCTCTTTATAAATTATTAAAAAATTTTTATTTCAATTCAGTAATAAATTATTTTAACAATTACATATTTTAAAAAGATAATTAAAACAATAATAAATACTAATAATTAAAATAATTTATAGATAATAAGTAATAACTTTAACAATTCTCTTTGATTCTGTATTCGATTCTTAAGTTTATATTAAATTTAATAGGTGGGATATATTCTATCATCATTTTTAATAGTGTTCTGAACCTTATGCGATTCCCTGTGATTCTGTTTGATTCCAATTTTCAGAATCATAATAATAAGTTTGTAAAATAAGTTTCTTAAATATTCTTGAATAACTTTAAAAGAAATAAAATTAAATAATATACTTATTTACAGGTAATCAAGACTAAAAAAATTTTTTTATAAAGTTTTATTTACTAATATAGATACTATTTCCAATTTCTTTTTTTGGTTTTTTTTTAATATATTTTTAATTAAAAATAAAACTTAACATATAATTATAATACTAATAGTATTATAATATATTAATTTTAATATAAAAATATTTAAATATAAAATTAATAATAAGATCTGTAGGTCCATAGTATAGTAGTTAACACTTCACAAGTCAAATTACAAGATACCAATTCAACCCCATATAAGAGCAGTTGAATAGAATTAATATAATATCTGATGCCATAACCTGTTAAAAGTACTGTTTCTCATAAGAAACTATTTTACATGCTGATTCAGTAAATGTTGAGATTGTAATTTCTAGAAAAGATGTCATGGCACAACAATTATCTAGTTGATGTTACAATGATTTCTTGAAGTTACAAGGTATATGAGGTGTCCGCTTTCGACGAGTAGGTTTGGTGATCCTTCCCCTAATATCCGGCATCTTTCACACAGATCCCTGCCCTAGTCTCATCCCAATCTAGTAATAAACTAGTCTGGTGATACTTATCCAGAAAAGGCTTCTGACTATAAGTCCTGTTTCTTGCAATATGTAAATTGGTGTTCAGGCAATAAGCATCAGTTATAAGTACCTTAAACGTTCTTGGATATTATTGGACAGATAAGAAATTAAATGATTAGCCCAGCTGCAAGTGGTAGTAAAGGAATTTATCTCCGATGGAGCAAGCAGTAATTATATAGCTTTATTTGCCATAGATATTACCCCTAGTTCCCCCTTTCAACTTCCCCTTAATTTCTTCCAGTTAGAAATAAAGCTGTTTGATTACTAGTGAAAATGCATGCTATTGGTTCAACAAAGAATTATCTTTGTTTAGTAGATTAGTCTCTATATCTAATATAGTTAGAAACAAGCTACAGCAAATGTTATTATTTGGAGCAATTCTAATAAGTGTTAGGTATAACTAATAACCAATACATTATAATATAGTCCTATATAAACATCATTATGAGAAATAAATATCCAGCCAGACAATTATCACTGATATACTTTAAAAAAAAAAATTAAATTAAAAATAAAATAAAATTAATAATAAAAAATTAATATATATTTTATAATATATAAAATAATTTATAAGCAATAGCTTTCTATGATTTTTACTCTTTTCACTGATCCTTTTGCCAATCCAAAAAACAGATGTTCTCAAAAGATTTTTTGTCTTTATGATAATAAAGTCTATATACTTTTCTTAAAAACAATACTGGTTTTAACCAGCC